>JANHFX010015345.1:50244-70582 GCA_027560015.1 Chloroceryle amazona | reverse complement strand
GGAGACATAACTTTATTCTTGTGAGTGTACATACAAAAGATAAGGTATGGCACAAAAAGCAACAATACATAAATGGCAGAAAGATTTGAAAGGAAATCTGAAAAAAAAGTTGCGGCGGGGTGGGGCCGGGGGAAGAGCCCGCCAGATTCAAGCTGCGGCCGGGGAGGGGCGGTTGTCAGCGCGGCCGTTGCCCGGTACCGGGATGGACACGCTGACCTTCCCCCGCTACAGCCCCGATGACATCGTCAACTACCTCCGCAGCCACATCCTGACGGGCGCCGAGGCCCGGAATCTGGTCAAGGGCGACGTGTTCGGTAACCCCAAGGTACGTGAGGCGCAGAGGGGGGGGCCGTGGCCTGCGCTGGCGGGGCGGGGAGACGCGCTGAGCTCGAGCCCGCAGCTTCGCGCCCTTGGCGGAGGAAAGCCTGAGGGCGCTGTAGCTTCTCTCGCGGCGGTTGGTGTCCCGGCTGATCGCTCCCCCGGGCTGCAGGGTCTTTGGCGTGTAGCGACGTCTCTGCAGTGAGGTGGTTCGTTTTCCCCATGTGGCAGATTAGTTTCGTAGGGGTTGCAGAGCTAAACCTGGGGCTTCTCTCTTCAGCTTGAGAGTAGCTTGCTCGAGCCTCACCAGGCAGGGGGTGGATTCATAAATGGACAAACCTGAAGTTACACCGTCTTCCTTTCTCGGTTCTATTGGAGCTAGGTTCAAATAACTGCTGTGTATGGCATGGGGTCGTGGTTTCATCGGTTGATCAACTGATGCTTTTAAATCAATCCTGTAAAAAACAACCCCTCCATACTCTACTTTTTTTCTTGTACCTGACCATTACATTAATAATGCTAATGCAGACTTGCAGTGTTCTCAATAAAATGAAGCAGCTTTAGGATAGAATTGATGCCGTGGTGTGATTCCTTGCGCCACTATGTAAGTGCTTGTGACTGCTGGAGGGGGCTGACCCTGCTTGTTTAGGGAGCGATAGGCTGAGCAGTTTTAAGAAGCAAGATTGATTTGAATTGATGATGGAATAGTGCTGTAAATTAATAACTGTTTGGCATGTAGGTATCTTTTGCCCCTTTGTTTTAATGATGTGATGAAGGGCACTCTGCTATGGGATTATAATTTCTGGGGCCTTTTTTAGATTTTGGTGTCACTTGGTTTGGAAACTGCTCAGTGAGCAGCAGTGTAATGAAAAGCAACGTATATCTCTGGCAGTTAGAACTGGAGCTGTCTGAGCTGTTTGCTATCTGTTATAATTGTATTATGAGATGGTAATGCTTAAACTGCAAACTGTTGGAAGATAAAACTTGTTAGTCTTGGTGGCTCAGTGAAATTGGCCATCATGTGTTAAAGGCAGAACTCCTTTTATGACCTAGTCTGGGAGCCCAGAGTCAATCATATGGAATACTGATTTACATCATTTCTTCTTGCAGCTTGAAGTTTTACACATAATTTACATGAGAATCCTGCAGAAGGTATATGGAATCCGCCTGGAGCATTTCTACATGGTACGTCTGTAGTGGCAGGTGTAATGAAACATGAAAGCAAAAAAAATACTGCACTTAAACTCAATGTTGAAGTATCTCCCTCTTATCTTCTCAAATGACAAGCAGCTTACCGTTTTGTATGTTTTAATGGCATGATTGGGAGCTTAGAAATTCTGCCTCTATTGCAGAAAAGTTATGCATGAGGTACTGTATACCCATGGGCGTTTGTGTTTAGGGAGGCAATTAGTCTGTTCACTTAGTCAGGAATGAGAGTGCAGTGCTGCAGTGCAGCCATCAGCATGGGTCATTTACCAGAGATAAATGAACCAGGGAGCATCTTCTACAGGCTGTTGCTGAGGCCTTGCTGATTATGTCTGAGAAGTTGTTTTGATCATTGCTTCTGGTCTGGAAGTTGACTTCAGCTGAAGATACTTGTAGAAATAGTGATACTGTGAGTGTGCTACCTCCCCCCATCCCCCCAGCCTTTATGGAAGGGGCACTCTCTTCACTACAGGAACCAGTGGCCATGAAGAGAACATCACTTACTGCTGTAGGCTGTAAGGAAAGGCTCTGTGGAGAGCTCTTCTGCAGTGAAGCTGTGAAATCTTTTCTTTGAGATGCCCTGGTTGCCAGAAATGCCTGGGAGGGAGTGAACAAGCTTATAAAGGGACTCCATCTCTGGCCTTTAAAATACATACTATTGTCTTGGGTATCTGCCTTTGGCTGTGTTTGGAGGAGGGTCTCTGCTCAAATGTTGAACTGCTCTATAGGGAATGTTACTTCTAATGCTTGAGCATCTCCACTTCTCCATTAACTGAGAGGAAGATAAGAAGTGCAGCTGGATGTTAACTGTTACCTTGTTGATTAACGATTTATCTTTTGAATCTGTTAGACAAGAACTAATTCCTGCAAGTGAGAATAAATAATATTGTGCCATTTTTGGAAAAACTGAAAGTTTTTGCATTTTTTAACAAATAAAACCACAGGGTTTTAAAATTCCAGAGTTTGTAATGTTGCTGCTTTAGTTATTGTCCTTTTATATTTTGCCCAGCAAAAACTGATCCTTAAAAATAGTCTGCTGATTAACTCGACAGTATTCTTCAGCCTCTAACATGTTCCTTGTGAAGGAGGAGACCATCCTCAGTGTGTTTAACATGCTTGAGTTACAGTATGTTGTGGAAGCAAATCTGTGTATTTTTGTTAAAGTATTCTCTACTTATGCATTATCTCTCTTTACTCTTTAGATGCCAGTTAACGTTGAAATAATGTATCCACAGATATTTGAAGGCTTTTTACCAGTCTGTAATTTGTACATTCATATGTAAGTAGAAGATGCTGCATCTGTTCAGTTGCTATTCCTTGTAAAAGCCCAATTCACTGGAAGTAGTGGGACTTTGTGCCTTTTTGCTGATGGTGGTTCCACTGCTTGTGGGCCCTGAGCAAAGTGAAGCTTGCAGATGAAAAGGGGACAGCAATGTTCAATAGAGTAAAAGTCTCAGTAGACAGCTATCTCGCCAAAATGAATGTGTTAACTAAATGATCCAGCTTCACCACAACGGGGCACGGATCTATACTTTGTCACTACACCTAGAAGAGGGACTTTAAGTACCTGTTGTGTAAGCTTGCTTTCTGAATTCTGTGTAGATATCTTTGTAAGGGTAGACTTGCCTAACAGTTAAGTGTAGGAGTTCCCTAATTAATCTGAAAAGTTGCTCCACAGGCAACTATTTTGTCTATAGGAATCTTTTGAAACGCTGTAGGAATACAAATTTTTAATGCTGATCTGTGTGTGGAGCCCTACTGCGTTAGTCTCCTGAGACTAGCTGTTGTCTTGTGCTTGCCGCACATATGCTGTGGAATGAGATCTGTTTTGTACTAGATGGATCTAGCACAAAACCTGAGTCACAGTCAGTGCAGATAAGGTTGTATTTTGTTTTCCTTTCAGGGAGCGCTTACTTCCAGTGTGCCGGATTAATGATTTCCAAATTGCTGATGTTTTAAACCCAAGTAAGCAAACACACTGTAATCCCTGTGTTTCCTGGGCTGGTGGGTGTCACCTGATATTCAGGTGCTTTTTTGTCATTTGGCATAGCTTCACATCCAGGCTTCCAGCTGCTCTTCTGACCCTTGCTGTGGCCTTCAGACAAGCTGGTTCTAATGAGCACTTCTCCTTATTCCTTATGTAGGCTAGTCCAGATAAATAACGTAGGGGAGTTTTGAATGCCTTTGTGAATGCCTATGAATCTGTTGGTGTGGAGTACGGCCTGTGACATACTGGAAATAGCGTAAGAATAAACAATAACGAAAATTGCCCTGGCAACTCTGGGATGCTATAGGATTTCTTATGCTGATGCCTATGTAGGAAGTGGTGGAATTTTTGCTTCACCCTTGTCAATACCCAGCTGTGGTGGTGCTGGTACAACGCAAACTTGGAAAAGGCTGTTCTGAAGAACTCTTTCACTTTGGCTCTGTCTTGATTACAACGGTCTTGAATGTCTTAAACATCTTTCACAAAGTTTGCTTGGACTAGAACCACAAGTCCCTGCAGTTCAAAGCGCTGTCTTCAGTTAGCCTGATAGTTACAGCAAGGCACTGTCTTCAGAGCTTTAGTTGAAGATTGACACTTTCTCCCTGTTTTAATGGGAGGCTGTATTTTAAAACTCCTTCCCTTAGGTACCCTTTTCATTTGTTAAATTGCACAGAATTGCTAAGACATTGTAAGTTCATAGAGTGGTGCTAGTTTTTGTGGAGTCCGTGAAATCTTTGCTAGGTGAGCAGGGGAAGAATTAATTTGGATTCTGTTTTGAAGTTTTTCTCTTCCCCAAATTCCATTTTGCTCAACTTTTTTGAAGCAATTGCACTCAATGCATGCGGAAACCATAATAATGGTGACTTGCAATTCCTATTTCAGAAACAAAGAGGACAGCTCGTTTCCTGAGTGGCATTATCAACTTTGTGAATTTCAGAGAATTCCGACGTGAGGTCTACTTGGAGTTACAGCTGAACTATGTAAGACTGCGTGCTGTGTTACTCCACATACCTACTTAAGTATATTTAATGTTAACCTAGAACTGGGAGCATAAAGATTTTGTCTTTTTAACTGTGTATCTAAATAATGCATTGGAATCTTAAAGGTAGCCAAGTGATATAGGCTGGTACCAGTTTAATATTACATAATAACTGGTGTAACTGTGTTATAAGCATTTGCAGCTACTGTAAATGGTTTAAGAAAAACCTTTACAAAGCCCTTAAGGAAGCACGTCAGTTTAGAAGAGTGGATGAGCTTGTCAGTATTGTAAAGGTTTCTGTATGACCGTGACCAAGTTATTACTTAGGCTATTATATGAAATAGTTTTGTGGGTTTTTTTCCCAGTAACTTGATAGCTTTGCCTGGTAAGTGAAGGTTTGGCACCTCACATCATTTTGAGAAAAGATGGATGTACCAGTCAGTGGGCTGAAGCTAGAATTGCGGATGGCCTTTCTTCTGAATATTGCAGTAGTTCAGAGATGGTGCATTTCATGTGAAATAATGATGAGCAGGGTGCTAATAGAAGCCCTCAGAGAAACCATATTCCTCTAAAATAAAAATAAAAAAAAGATTCCTGGATATTTAATTTTCAGAAATTGGCTATGGAGAAACACCAACAACTGGAGATGGCAAATCGAGAGGCAGCACTGAAGCTGGAGAAATTGAAGTGAGTATGAGAATTAAGCACACACTGTGAGATGCCCTACTTGACTGAGATGACTCAGTGTTTAGTGCACACGATCTGGCCAGGCTGGATCAAGGCTCAGGGCCAATGGGATGAGATTCAACAAGGCCAAGTTCTGGGTCTTGCACTTGGGTCACAATAGCCCCCTGCAATTCTCCAGACTTGGGGAAACTATGTGGTGGAAAAGGACCTGGGGGTGTTAGCTGATAGCCATCTGAAGATGAGCTGACATGTGCCTGGGTGGCCAAGAAGGCCACCAGCATCCTGGCTTGTATCAGAAAAGTGTGGTCAGCAGGACTAGAGCAGGGTTTGTCCCCCTGTACTCAGCATCGGTGAGACTGCACCTTGAATACTGGGTTCAGTTTTGGGCCCCTCGCTCCAAGAAGGACATTGAAGGTCTGGAGCGTGTCCAGAGAGGGGCAATGAAGCTGGTGGAGGGTCTAGAGCACAAGTCTTGATGAGCAGCTGAGGGACCTGGGGTTGTTTAGTTTGGAGAAAAGCTCAAGGGAGACCACCTTGCTCTCTACAACTTCCTGAAAGGAGGTTGGAGCCAGGTGGGGTTGGTTTCTTCTCCAAAGGAACAAGTTATAGGACAAGAGGAAATGACCTCAAGTTACAGCAGGGGAGGTTTACGTTGGACATTAGAAGAGTTTTTTTCACCAAAAGGGTTGTCAAGGCCTGGTCCAGGCTGCTTAGGGCAGTGTTGGAATCCCTATCCCTGGAGGGATTTAAAAGCCATGTAGATGGGGTGCTGAGGCACATGGTTTAGTGGTGATCTGGCAGAGACGGGTTAACAGTTGGACTCAAAGGTCTTTTCCGACCTAAATGATTATTGTAGCCTTTCAGTACTTAGAGGGGGACTAACAGAAAGATGGGGATAGTCTTCTTAGCAGGCCCTGTTGTGACAGGTTAAGGGATGATGGTTTTAAACAAAATGAGGAGAGATTTAGACTAGACAGAAGGCAGAAATTTCCTTCATTGAGGTTAGTAAAACACTGACCCGGGACACCTAGAGAGGTGGTTGATGCACCATCCGTGGAAACATTCTATGATTGTGTATGGGGTGCCTTAACAGGAGCAGAGTGATTGGGCTGTGTGATTTGACCTTGATAACTACCGTTGGACACTTTAATTTGAACATTCTTGACTTCTCCTTTAGCCCTTGTCTAAATATGTTGCCGGTTAGCTTCCTTGGCAAAATGCCAGAAAATACAGTGATGTGTTAGAGTTACAGAAGTAGCTCTACTGGTGTTAGGCTGGAAGAGTTGCTGGCAGAAAGTAAAACCAGAACTTTGGGAGTATGCGGTTGCTTTGAGAGGCTACTGTATTTCATATTGTGGGGACTATGGTGAAGCTTTTTGCTGTTACAGTTAAGTTTTTAGTGATATGTTTAGCTCTTGGATAGCTGTAGGAAGCCAATCTTTAACTTAATAGATGGGTAAAGTTGTCTTCCTTAGTTATTTGATGCACATCTGCCCCATTCTCGGTCTCAGGCCATTTAGTCCTACTGCCTGTGTCTTTGCACCATTAAGTTTTGGGTTTGCTTGTGGATAACAGGAGATGTCTCATTTCCAAGATGGCTCAAAACAAGTATTTCCTCTGATAGCTGCTCTTGGTATGTGCTGGATAGGAGGTTCTGTGGATAGCTGTAGGTCTACCCTAATACAAACTGCTTCTATGGCAGGGAATATGCAGATTTTGTAAATGAAAATCATCAGAAAAATTGGTAGAAGCGTTGTTCTTTTGTACTCTGCTTAACATGATCTTTAAGCTTAGTTCTCTGATTAAGTTTGTACCACTTCTTCCCAAAATAGTGCTTTAGATTATGCTTCAAATCTTACTTTCCTTTGGTTGTAAGATTTATAATTTGAGACTGTCTTGCTTGGATTATTCAAGTTACTAGCTGTAAACTCTTTGGAGAGAGTGATTAGATTATCTACTGTACTTTGGCCTGACTACAATGATGCTGAAACTGTCCAATATCTTCACTTTTTGCTTAGCACTGTTCCAGCTGAACATCAAGCAGAGGTCAAGCAACTGACAGATAACATTCGAGAACTGGAGCAACTACTAAGGCAAGACTATCGTCGGAAACAAGTACGATCTTGATACATCCTTCTCTGAAATGCTGCTATGGCTTCTGATCATGGGTATTCCTTATTTCTGTTGATTTTGTTTGCCTCCCACTACTACTGCAGAGGATAAAGGGGACTTCCACTGCAACACAATGTCATGTCTAACCCCTAGCACCAACTCTTCAGTTTCACTGAATGTGAAACATACTTGAAATCAAATTTAGGGAATACAAAAGTATATTCAGCTTTCTTTTTAAAATGTGTTGCTACAATTGCTTGGAAGATACACATCACACTTCTGAATGATAACACAGGTATGTTTCCCTTTGTTTTCCACTGGAAGTTGTAGAATTAGAACTGGAGGTGAGCCATGGCAGGAAATGATGAGGCCTAAGAAGGGTAACTCAAGGGAATGCCTGGCAAAAAGAGTAGGTTTGGTTGCAGGGGTAACTTTCCAGCAATGCCAACTTCCTCTAAGATCTCATGGGTAATCTTTTCAGCCGCTTCTGGGGCAGGGACACAAACAAAAGCCTGCAGGTTTTTTTGTAATGTTGTCATGTCACTACTGTTACTATTCTTAACCGTATGCTTGACTTCTGTATTATTTAGCACCTTGTATTAATTTAGATTTTCTCAAGAACAGGGCCTCTGGTGGAGAAGGTGGTGTGTGTATAGTACTTCCAGGGTCAGTAAGAGTAGAGATAGCCTGTCTCTGATCGCTGTTCCTAGTTACCTACTGCTGGCTGCATCCCTAGTGCTTCCAGTGGTTTTCATTACATCATTCTCCTTCCCTGTCTTTTAAATCTTAGAGAGTGCATTTTTGTTTGCTAGTTGTAGCACTCCAAAGAAACCATAAATGGGATTTTGCTTGTAGATAGATCTATGCTAGAAGGGTAAAGGAGGTAGCAGTTGTAGAGATGCTTATTTAAAATATGTTGCCTTTTTTCTTTTTCTAGACAGCTTTGCAAGAAGTGATTTCACAAAAGAAGTCAGATATGGCAGAAAGTACCCGAAAACTGGTAAGTACACCTGTGCGTAGGTGTAGGCTGTAACTTGCATCCCAGATCAACTAATAAATCATCTCTCTTTCTAGGATCGAATTATTCTTGGAGCTAGGTAGCATTCAGGTGGTCATTATTGTTGTTTTGTTTTTTTTTTTTAAATGGTTTGGCTTCTTTTCTGCTCCCCATGGACGCTTTACTGCAGTAGCTTGTCTTGTTAACTTTAAATGCACATCTCTGCAGTGTAAAGCCCTGTCTGTATCCAGGAATCTCATCTGTGAAAGGGCAAGAAATCTGGACTTCTTGGAAGTCATGGGCTAACCTTAAGTGCATGGAATGGCTAATGAGGCAGCCACTGACCTGGTGGGGCCAAACAGGAGGGTTTTGAGAGGTTGCACAGGAAGCTTGTTGCTCTTTTACCAGGTTGATAAAGCTGGCTCCGAAACCATGTAGGGACTGCCTGAGCTGCCCTAGGTGAGGGGAACTGAAGGAGAGAGATGCCAGTAATATGTATTAGCTGGCAGGTGTCTTGTGGAGTGCTAGTGAAATGCTGTTCTTGCTACTTAATATTATGTGCCTGTAAGCACATTTGGGGAGCAAAGTGGACTGTTAACTGCTTTGTTTGGGGATGTTAATGCTGCTAGAGGAATTTTTAAAACAAACTTCCTAATGAGGAATGCTTAAACCAGAAAAGCACCCATTTAGTCATAAGATCCTGGCAAACCAGGCTTCACAATTCCTCTTTGCTCACCTAATTGCACATATTGAGAGTGTGTTTGTCCTGTTAACTAGAATGAGCTTAAAGTGACAATGGCTACTTTGAAAGAAGAACAAGAGCAGCTGAAATCAAAAATTGTGGAGAGTCCAGAGGAACTGAAAAATTACAAAGAACTGATGAAAGAGACTGTTAAGAAACTCAAGAAATCCAAGGTGAGGTTTCCTTCTGCCCACAGAAGGAGGTGTTCTGTTAGAAAAAGCACTGTGCTGAACTGTCATCTAGAACTGCTTTATGAATGACTTGCACTCCTTGTCAAAAATCAACAGAACAGGGGCTGGTCTGAAAGGAGATCACAACTTGAGAGAAAACGAAAGATTGTTTGTGGGGGTGGTTTATTTGTTTGTTGGTTGGTTTTGGTGTTTTTTTTTTATTTGTGGTGGGTTTGTTTTTGTGTTGTTTTTTTTTTCCTGTGAAAACCAGGATTGCAGTCACTGCTGCTTTGTCCTCAATCAGTAATTGTTTCTTTGCAAAGCTCAGTGTAGAACTCTTGAATCTATACTATACCTAGCTGTTTGCTCTCGATAGATGACAATACTTTGTCAGCTCACCAATGTCCTTGGATTTAGAACGTGTGCTTCATCGTGTCTCTGTTACCATTCATGGTTTCTGGAATTAATGGCTGTCTCCAGTAGTCTGCTGAACACGGAGTTCCCCTCCTGCTGTTTGGTTTGCTTTGGTTTTATGGTGTTGTCCAGCCTTTAGATGTTTGTAGTTCATGATCACACATGCATTAGTAGAGCTTGCACAACTTTGTGTCCCTAGTCAGTTTTGTTCCAAATCTGCAAACTATTGCTTTAATTCCAGATACTGTTTTTTATGATTCTTTATGTAACTCCTGTTTTACCAGTATAGTATTTCTTCACTGTACACTTTCTTTTTTTTTCCTATCCTGAAGACTTTTCTAACAAGCTAGTTCAGCGTAAAACGCTTGCATGTCACTTTTCCTGTGCTTTCCAAATAGATGCTTTTTTAACAAACTGAAGATCTCATTTCAGTAACTACTAAATATTAATTCTAGTGTATGTTAAATAATGAGGGAATGGGTACAAAAGTCAATATGCATTAAATCTGTAAAAAAACTGCTGAACTCAAGAGCTGTACTATTAATAATATTTTCTCTTTAAAGCAAGAAGTTATTGAGAAATATGAATGTTATAGAGACCTTGTTGAGATTCTGCCATCGTGCCAACTGGAGGTGCAGTTATATCAAAAGAAGATGGAAAGACAGGGAGCAAATGTGGAGATGCTGGCCAGTGTATTATCGGAGGTTTGTACTATCTGAACTACATCTGCTTAGGGAGAGCTTAATGTCTAAGCAAGGTAGGTGACACTCAATAAATGTCTGCAGTTTTAAAGTTCCTATCTCTCCTCTTCCCCCAAAAGAAAGAATTTGGATAACTTCAAAATCTTGTTCTTAAAAATGTAACTGCTGCTTTGCTGCGTGCCACCAGCTAATGTAGTATTGACCACTTTTAATAGTCAGAGCCTTTGTTGCCATAGAAACCTGACCTAAAATTGTTTGGACTGTCTTGGGGCTGCTGGTAGGAAATGATGGAAGTAGTGAGGTACAGTTTCTTCTGGCTAGAGAGCAGAGCAAAAAATTACTACCTCAAGAAGAGCTGTGTCTTAAGTGCTTTTAATTCTATTAGTATTACTAAGCCCGCCTTTCCCTGATGAAGTATTTGTCGTGATGCAGTACTTTGCATTCTCCTCAAACTGAGTAGCAAATAGCAGTTGTTGGGAGCATTTGAAAAATGGTATGCAGTCTTTCTGAGCATGTATATAGCATGTGTTCAAACTACCCTTGGCTAAGAGCCGTAGAAGAACTTATAGTAACTTCTGAAAATCATTTGGAGTGGGATCTTGTCCATTTGGATTATATTTAAAGTCAGATAAAGATGAAAGAACTGGGATTTAACTGGGACAATTAGTTAGTAATCAGATCTTTAGAAAGCTAGTTCTAATCCTGGTATGCTGTTTCAATTAAATGAGGGGAGGGGAAATAATTTCAATACTTATGTACTCTAGGTCAGAAATCTGGAGGACCAGCTTGAGAGTGCTCAGACAGAGCTGAAGAAGGGGAAGACAGATGAGATGTCCTTAAAGAGACTGGTCACTGCAAAACATGAGAAGCTGTCTACAGCTGAAATAAGGATAAAAAAGAAGCGTGAAGATGTCGAGCAATACAAGCACACTGTATTTGAGTATGGATGAGTTGACGTTTCTGCCTGATGCTACTTTATGTCTTCGTTATGTGCTACCAGAGTTCGTGTCTGCTACAATCGTGTAGTTTAGCAGTAGGAAGAAGATGAGCGATGTGGGATAGCTTTGTATGAAGACCAGTAATGCTTCAGGCAGGGACTTGGGGTCTCAAATCAATAATTGCAATGTGACTTGACAGCAATTCTTTTATTGGAGCACTAATTTAATTTATAATGCTTATTCTTCATTCTTTTATCTTCTTAAAGAGAATGTCACATTGGGATAATTTCCCAACTTATCAGACTTCAACAAAGCCCCATTTGCCTTTCATGAATTTTTCATAATTTCCCTTGCCACTTTTGCTCATTATCAAAGATGTTCAAGACCCATGGGGAGATGGGGCTTGTATCTCAGAGGAGTATTATCCTGACATGATGCTTCTAAAACAAAAGGAAAAGTGTCATTTGATCAAAGCCTCTTAGCCCATCTTCCTTCCTACCAGATGCTGAAGGCAAGTAGTAAGGCAGGGTTTACAGCACAGCAGGCAATTCTGTAGCAGCAAACTGCAGCGTTGCAAGGTCGTGACTTCACTGTGAGATTCAAAGTGCCTAACTTATGGAGAAAGCTGCTTATATAACTTCTTTCCTATCAACTGAAAAAAAAAAAGGCAAGGGATTACAGAAAATTATTGGCTGGGTTGATTAACTGTGATGGAAGAGAGCATTTTCCACATAGCTGAGAGAGACAACTGAGATTTAGTCATGCTGTGGTAAGGCTTGTGTGGTGTGTAGAATGGCAGCAAGATTGCCAGGCTTCATTTGCTCCTCATTTAGTCTATTGTACCAGATAAAGCAGATTAATTAAAAGCCACTTTTCCTTCCAAATAAAGAATAAAAATAATATAATCTAATGCTCCTTTACATTAAAAGTTGCTGCTGATTTATCTGTTTTTAATGTGTTAGGTATTTCCCTCAAGTGATAAAAATAGATGCTTTGATAAGCAAGAGGGGAAGGGAGGTAAGCTTAGTTGAAAACAAGAGTTTTTGCTGATGAATAAAAGAATGTCTCCTGACTCTTCCCTTGAGGTAGGGAGATGTAAGTAGGCTCTGGCTAAGTATGAGTGATTTCAGCCATTCTTTAGTGAAAGCAGCTGCTACAGTTCCAACTGTAATTATTGTACAAATGTTTATTATAAACCAGTAGATGTTTTTTGCTCTTGAAGTCAGAGTAGATATGTTCCTACACTAACCCCTGGTGATTACCTGGCAGCTTATAGCTGGAGCTGTCTGAATTTACTTGTAAGCTGGGGAAGTGTTATTTGTTTTGGATGCAGTGAATGGTAGACTGAAAGTTGCAGATAACATCCCTAGATGTGTGGGATTATGGCTCTAATTTGGTGGGGAAAAAAGCTGTGTCTAAGAAAAATGTGTGACTTTTAATTATGTGGAAGCATGAGGTGCAGCTATATCACTTCCAACCTGCTTCAGGGACTGGCCTTTAGGCAGGGCTCCCCCCAACACCTGTACCCCATTACTCAAAGGCAGGAAGATGCAGTGTCCAGCTGCCTGTTGGGCTGGTTCCACTGGAGTCTCTTGAGTTGGCTGGATTGGCCGTAACTGAGGATCTTCAACAGACTCCTTTAACTCCACATTGAATTTCATTTCTTGTACCTAAGATGTTCTAGGTTAAGAATTGGACAAATTTCCAAGCAATTAAATTCTATACAACATTGCTTCTATAAGCTGCCAGTTTTGTGATCATAAAATGCAAACTTTGTTTGTTGTGGGGTTAAGTTTAATCTGGAATTGGTTAAATCGCTCTGTACTAATTTTCTTCTTCCCACTTAGATATTGTAACAGAGTACAGGAGAAGAGGGGTGCTGTATATGATAAAGTGACTGCCATTCACAAGGAAATCCAACAGACAAGGTTCAAAATTCAGCAGCTGCATGAGAATGCTGAAAAACAAGAAATGAAAGCCAAGGTGAGGTGGCTGGTTTTTTTGGTGGTTTCATTTTGTGGCTGTTTTTTTCTCCTAAAGGAATCTTGTTTGGTATTCTCAAAACTGATTTATAATTTGAGCCATGTAGGTAAAGGAACACTTACTAAAAACTGACTGAGCAGGTATTGGTTTGGGTGGGTAACGTGAGGGAGAGCACTTCCTTCTTGTGGTTTTTCTGCGTTGATAGGGCTTGTTCTCATCTCTGCAGGGTGGTGTATAGGAGAAGGAGGATTTGCAGATATGAGATAAAAGACTCTGGAACGGTGTGATTTGCCCAATAATTTGGGAGATGAAATTACACTTGTCCTCCCACCCACTCCTGTAGCAGATACTGCCCTAGTTCCATGATGTCCTTTTTTCTATCATGGTATTTCCAGCTCTAAGCAGTTGCTTTTTTTTTTTTTTTGGTCCCTGGGATCTAGTCTGTGAGGCACCTTATATTTGTGTTGGAGTGATGGGCAGTATTGTAATTCTCTCAGCAGTCTTCCTCTGATACAGGACCACTTGCTGTGCCACAAACACTTCCTTCCTAGGGTTTCAGGAAGGCAACTGTCTAGCCCAGCTTTGGAAAGAGGCAGAAATCCTGATGGGCTGGAAGTAGGGGATCACAGTCTGCCTGTAGAATCTCATCCTCTCTACTCATTACTGAGTTTCTGTCCATGCTGGTAGGCCAGTGGTAGCAGTCACAGTGGCAGAGACCTTGGTGTCACAGGTTAACATGGAATGGGGCAGTAGTAGTGTGAATACTGGGCTAGTACTGGTCGTTTGACCATTTTAGTATTGTGACCACTGGAGTTACATCAGAATCATAATACTGGGATTTTGCTTGTGGCTGCTCTTACTCTTCTGATGTTTTGTAACTTCCCTGTGTTCTGTGAGTGCTGCTACTTAAGCCAGGGCTGAGGTACCTTTGAAATCACTTAAGACCACCAGACCACTTGTACTTAACATTTCATGCTTTTTAAGGATTTAACCTTGCTGATGGATTTCCCCCCCACACCCCATTATCTTTTCTTTGTAGGAAATATACCTAAATCTGAAGGCTGGGCTGGTGAAGCATCATGACTCTCTCATTAACACTGCAAAGAGTTATGCAGCCTCAAGAGAAGATAAAACTGCTGAACTGAAGAAGGTGCTGCTTAGAGTTCAGCCTCCTGGAAGTGGTTCTTAGACCTGACTACTTGTATTCAGCTTTCCTTATGTTTATTCTCATATCTGAACTCAAGAGCTTGTGCTTTTCATGAGATGGATAACTATGCCGGATGAAAGCCAGCTTTCTCAAAAACCACGTCACAAGGCATTTAGCTTTCTAGACAGATCCTGATGTTGCGAGCTTACTAATGTGGATAAGAAAACATCATTTAGCCTGTTTGTGTTGTTTTGGTCAGTATCTGATTTTAGTGGTAATAATGTTGAAGAGAAGTCAGTAATAGGTGATATTCCACTATCATTGTTCAATTAAGATTAAATCCTGATGGAGCAGTAGCATCCGTGTAAATGCTAACTTACGCTCATCAAGAATATTGGTGACTGTAAACACTGGAGAGTATCCGTTTAGTTGTTTGAACTCATTGTTTTTGCTCTGTGGGATGTTGAACCTTCGTCTCTTTTTATTAGAAAGCCCAATTTTGGGTGCTTAGTCCTATTAAAAAAAAAATACAACTACATAGATGGGTATTTTGTACCTTAACTTGTGGTGGCACTCAGTTTACCCCAGTTTTTAATTACTTCAAAAAATAAAATGTTAAGTTTTAAAATTTGCTGATATAAAAGGATATATAACCCCACTTCTCTTATGTTGTTTTCCTCCCCACTTTCCTAACTGACTCGGCACATAATGTTCCGATTTACAAATTTTTGTTTGTACATTTGTAGGAGTGAAGTCTTTTTTTTTATACAAAGGGTGGGAAGATTCACGTCTAGATAGTATCTTTCTGCTTTTGTTCAATTCTTCAACCTCTCTTATTAGCTAGAGGCATCAGCAAATCACTTAGGAATAGCAGATGGTCATTGCTTCTAAAGCCCTTACTGAGGCATCAGACCCTTCTGACCTTTTGCTTTGATTTTTTTTTTTCTTACTTTGTAGCATGTGAGACATTTCAGTGAAAGTCCATGTAATCTGCAATTCTAAACCTAGCATAAAGCTCATCATTTTCCTACTTCCAGTGGATATAGTCAGTGTTCTGGGTCTGTGTGTGTAGCCCAGCTTCATGTGTTTTGAGTGTAGTCTCTATCCCACCAGTCCTGTGGTGTTGTGCAGCGGCATCTGCTGTAGAAAGTAGTCCAAGTCTCACTGCCAAAGTCAAAGATTTTTTTTAATTTTTTTTTTTTCAAGTTCATGTAAGGCACAGGAAAATTCTTTGTGGGTTTCATACACTGGGCTGCACATGGAATAATTAGGGATGTTTTGTGTATTGTGCTTTGAAAGTGATTTTTATTTTTATTTTTTGACTTTTTAAAATGAGTCTCTTGTGCTGTGTAGTAAAACATTACATTTTTCATGTGCAGGTGTCTCTTTGCCATAGCATGGATTCTAGTGTGACACAGATACTATCTACAGAAAGATGCTGCTTCTCATTGGTAGGACATGCTAATGAAAGGATGTCTGTGCAAAATGGCATAAATTTTAGGTATTTCCAGAGTTAAAATACTAAAATTCTTGAAGGCAGATGGCAAGGCTTGTGTAGAGTTTCCCTTAGCTTTCTTGAGATCTCCCTGCTTCTCCTATCAGTCTAGCCTATATTCCAGCTTGACAAAATACTGGAAATCAAGCATTCCTTCTTTAAACTCTGAGTTTTGAGGTGTGGCTTATTATGTTGTGGTTTTTGTTGTTTTTTTTTGGATGATGCAATAGACATTCAAAGTGAGTTCATGTGAGTTTGGTATTGTAGAAAGATAATAGTTGTATCTGTTTTCTCATGAAGTCTGATTGGAAGTTGTGCTTTACAGCCTGCATGTACAGCAGCTCTTGGGAAAGAGATTCCTAAAAGTTTCAAATAGATACTGCAAGGGATTACTCCAGCCAGCAGATGATCTTGATGGGACAGGCTTACTGTCCTTCAGAAAACAGTATATAATAATCAAGATTTAAAGGCTGGAGGGATCATGCTTGTGCAGTGCAGTGACCAGGAATTTGCAGGACAAAGGAAATGCTGGATTCTGGTTCCTGTTCTCAGGGGTTTTGGGTAGAAGCAAAGTCTGCCATTCAGGCAGAAATACAACTACCTAAAATACCTATCAATAAAACATAACCCAAAACACGTTTTTATCTAGAGATAAATGATTCTTAGGGGTGAGTCTGCTGCTGCTTTTCAAGAACTTCTGTTGATTTTGAACCACATGGCAACGCAGTGGGGGTTTTGTATGACCAGAGTAGAAGTGAAGGGAGGATGATTTTGCTAAGGCAATACTGCTCTGCTTCCCTCAAGAGGGCAGTGCTATTCAGAATGTTCTTGCTTGTTTTTTGGGTTTTTTTTTTTTTTTTGGTTTTTATTAGTACTTCTGTCAAGGCCTAAACCAAAGAAAACTTTGAGACACTGGTGTGAAATAAGCAAATTATGGATAGGAATCGGTTGTGAAGCGGGTAGAAGAGAATAGCCAGGCTAGACTTAGTGGAATGAGACCTTCACAGCCTTCCTTGTGGTCTACCTGGGAGAAAAATGAGTAGCTGCTATACAACTTGGCATAACACTATTAAATATGTTATGTTTTTTGTTGTTGTTGTTTTTAAATTACCTTTTTCTTCATGTTCATCAGTATTTCATGTACTACGTAAAGCTTGTAGCAAATTTACATTGTAGTACTTGGACTGCAGTTAGGTCAAGTGGTACCTGGAAAACCAGAGCAAGATCTAGACCTGATCTCTATATGGGAAATTTAACATGTACTCCATCTTTGTATAAATATCCTGTAAATTTGGCTCTACAACTCTGCTTGTCTGCCTAAGTAACCTGGTAATTTTGATGCCAATTCAGATTAATACAGAGCAGGCCCTTTCTTTGTGCTCTTATTTAGCATGGTCTGGGTCTTACTAGAGCTTTTCTTTAGAGAACTGGCATAGATCAGGCAATAGCTTAGATCACCCAGAAGGTCAGTGTGAATATAGGTTACTGCTTAAAAGGTCACTTTCCAGCAGCAGGAAGTTAAAGATGGATTGTCTGTCAGCTCGTCCGTAACCTGTCCTCAAACCTTCTTCCTTAGAGTTGAACAGTTTTAGCTTAGAATTTAAAACCAAGAAGTGTACAGAGGGAAGTGGATAGAGGAGAGGGTATAGAGTTTATCAGCAGAGTTGTCATGTGCAGCTGCTGTACATTAATGCTGAGATGAAAATACCTCTTCTTACAAGCTCAGACATACGAACATGAAGAATATGTCTATGGACAACACAGCTTGACCTTCCTGTTATTTGTGAGTATCCTTCCTCTGTACAGACTCCATGCCATAAACTATTAAAAAGGAAGGTAAGCGTCTCCTACCCACGAGGATATGTTGTCTCGGAGGGAGGATGGGCTTTGTTCCAGTTTTTTGAAGCATTTAAACCAACTTCGGTATCTTTGCAAATAGAAAAAGTAGTAATGCGTAATATGGGAAATGGGTGGACAACTTAGATTTTGTCCTGTTACTGTATGTGAACATGAACAAAACTTTAAGAGGTTGTGTTATACCTCTCCTCCTGCTTTTATGTCTTGCTCCTTTCCTTGTGAACGAAGGAAGTCTCTTGTTCACTGCCCTTGTGTTTTGATTTATGCCACGGTCTTGCTGGTAAGATGATATTCAGAACTCTGTCCTGAAGCCCCCTTTCTGGTAGGCTTTGGGCAAAGTGAGTAGGGCTGGGTTAGATGAGCAAGATTTGTTATTGTTGTGTGTTTGGTGGTTGTGTGTGTGGTGTGGGTGTGGTTGTGGTTGTGTGTTTTTGTTGTCGTTTTTGTTTCTCCGACAGTGCTTCATCAGTTCTCTGCTTTGGTTGTAGGAGGAGATGCAGGTGTGTTTGGCCACTTGGTGGGGCTGTTGGCACAGATCGTAGTGGTGAATTCGTGTTTTGTTTCTGCCAGTTTTGAGGAAGCCAAAGGAAACTTGCTGAATCTGCGGCCCCAAAAATAACAATTTTGCACCTTGACGTTCATATATTCTAAGAATAGCCAGGACCAGCTAAACTAAAAATTAGGGGCTTTGTTAGGCTCTGAATCAGCTAGCTGGTACTGAGTCTCCAAAGCTTAGTGACAGACACTTCCATCTGAGGTTATGTTCCTTTATGGTGCTGAAGTATGAGCCAGACTCAGAGAGGAGATAGTCACTTCACTGTAGTTTGTGAAGGTGATTGCTCCTAGGAGTGGGTGTGAAAGGCTCATAGATGTGGAGCTGTGTGTTGAGGTGAAGTGTGAGCCTGTGTAAATTAGGAGGTTGTGAGGTGCTGAACAAATGAACAGCATCTGTCAGATAAATGCTCCTGTGTGTTGAAGTCTTGTATCTTGAGGGACATTTTTCTTTATGGAAGATTCTCTTGATGTTTCCATGGGACTTGTTAAGGATAGTCCTTTGTATTAGAATAGAATAAAATAAATGGCTAAAGGTACCTGGGAATAAACCCAAGGAAAATGGAGCTGAATATCCAAATTCTTTTTGCCAGCAAAGTGTCTCATTTTCCAAAGCTAAAAAGGGAACACTCAGTTTCTTGAGACCTTCTAAATGGGGACAGCAATATGTGACCTGTTCATCGGGAACTATGGAAATACTCCATCGCATTTGTTGGTCTCTCTTCATTTGTGGTATATTTATTGCTAACGTATCTATGAAAATTCTTGCAGAATATTCACTGTGGTGGATTTTCTTGGTGCCAGTGGATGCAAGAAAATAAATGTATGTATTGGCATGGCTACACTACCTTTCTGTTTCTTCAGCTTCTGAAGATTTGGGTGCTCTCTTGCCATCCTATAGTCCATAGCTTGGTAACAAGAGGATGACTCCAGACTGGCAAAACCCAGTAGCAGTTCTTAAAAACTGCACTTATGTCTTGCAAGATAGTGATCAAGCTTTTATTTTGTGTGTGCCCGTGACTTGATGGGGATCAGGCTGGGTTTGTTCCTCTCATTCTTTATCACATTGTGTCACTTCTTGTAGTGCTGGGCCAGAGTCAGGTTTGGCCCTTGCAGTGCCATATATTGTGTAACAGTCCCTGAGGGTCTCTGCCCCACATTGCTGACAATCTAAGAGAGACCATGTGGCAGGTATGGTGAAATGACCCTTCCAGCCTGTTGTCACTGCCCATACATGATTCCATGCCAGTGTGTAGTAGCACTGCTGGATTCTCATCTGGCATCCTTGGACACATGCAGTCACTGATGAGGCCTGTCTAACATAGGTCCAGAGGAGCTCACTTTGTTTCTTACTATGGTCCTTGCTTTGATGTGGTTGGCTGATCATGCTGCAAGTAAAAAGTCCATTTCTAGGGGCTTAGAAAGTTTCAGGCAGAGCTGTTGCAATTTGGAAGTAAACACCTGCAATGCCTGAATTATACACAGAATTATCATAGAGGCTGGAATAGACCTTTGAGATCATCAAATCCTGCCTAAGACCTAACACCACACCACCTAGCTAGAGCATGTCACTAAGTGCCTCATCCAATCTTTCTGTAAACACCACAAGGGAGGGTGACTCCACCAGCTCCCCGGGCAGGCCATTCTGTAAGGAGGTGTTTCCTGATATCCAACGTCAACCTCCCCTGGCGCAGCTTCAGGCCCTGCCCTCTCATTCTGTCATCGGTTGCCTGGGAGAAGAGTCCAGCCTCCACCTGCCTACACCAACCTGAAAGGTAGTTGTAGGCAGGTGGATGTAGGGTAGATGAGGTCTCCCCTGAGTCTCCTCCAGGCTGAACAACCCCAGCTCCCTCAGCCTCTCCTCATCAGACTTTCCCTCCAGTCCCTTCACCAGCCTTGTTTCTCTCCTCTGGACCCACTCCAGCACCTCAAGATCCTTCTGGAAGTGCGGGGCCCAGAACTGCACACAGTACTCAAGGTGAGGCCTCACCAGTGCCAGATACAGGGGAAGAATCACATCCCTAGTCCTGCTGGCCACACTGTTCCTGATACA
>JANHFX010015345.1:0-50144 GCA_027560015.1 Chloroceryle amazona | reverse complement strand
ATCAACCCAGCCTGTCCCGGTCCCTCTGCAGCATCTCCCTGCCTTCCAGAAGATCAACAGTCCCCCCCAACTTAGTGTCGTCTGCAAATTTACGAAGGGTAGACTCCATCCCCCTCATCCAAGTCATCAATAAAGATGTGAAATAGAACTGGGCCCAGTACTGAACCCTGGGGGACACCACTGGTCACTGGACACCAACTGGATGTGGCACCATTCACAACCACTCTGTGTGCCTGGTCACCCAGCCAGTTTTTAACGCAGAGGAGGGTGTACCTATCCAGGCCATGTGCTATCAGCTTCTCCGGGAGAATGCTGTGTCAAAGGCTTTGCTGAGGTCCAGGTAGATCACATCCACAGCCTTCCCCTCGTCTCTCCGGCCAGTCACCCAGTCATAGAACAAGATCAGATTTGTTAGGCAGGACCTTCCCTCCCTAAACCCAGGATGACTGGGCCTAAGCCTCTGGTTGTCTTGTACATGCCACTCGATGGCACTCAGGATGATCTGTTCCATAACCTTGCCAGGCACTGTGGTTAGGCTGATAGGCCTATAGTTCTCTGGATCATCCTTCTGGCCCTTTTTGTGGATGGGCGTCACGTTGGCCAGCCTCCAGTCACCTGGGACCTCCCCAGTTAGCCAGGACTAACTAAAATGATGGAGAGTGGCCTATCCAGCTCCCTAAGGACCCTAGGGTGAATCACATCCGGACCCATAGACTTGTGAAGATTGAAGTGGCAGAGCAGGTCCCTAACTACCTCCTCCTGGACTACAGGAGGGATATTCTGCTCCCCATTCCTGCCTTCCAACTCGGGAGCCTGGTTGCCCTGAGGTTAATCTATTTTTGTGTTGAAGACTGAGGCAAAGAAAGTGTTAAGTATCTCAGCCTTTTCCTTGTCCTCTGTCACTATGCCCCCCCTTCATCCAGTAAGAAATGAATACTTTCTCTGGCCCTCCTTTTATTATTAATGTATTTATAAAAGCATTTTTTGTTATCTTTAACAGAATTGGCCAGCTTAAGTTCTAACTGAGCTTTTGCATCTCTCATTCTCTTTCTACATAACTTGACAACACCCTTAAATGCTTCATGGCTTACCTGACCCTTTTTCCAAAGGTGATATACTTTCTTTTTTTTTTTTTTTCTTTTTTTTTTTTTTTTTTCCCCTCCCTCTGACTTCTTGCAAAAGCTCATGTTCAGCCAGGCTGGTTTTCTACCCTGCCAGCTTGTTTTCTGACACATAGGAACAGCCTGTTCCTGCACCTTCAGAATTGCATTCTTGAAGTAAGCCCAGCCTTCCCAGGCCCCTTTATTTAGGAGGGCTGCTTCCCAAGGAATTCTCTGCATCAGCATCCTGAATAGTCCAAAGCCAGCCCTCTGGAAGTCTAAGGTAGAGGTTTTGCTGAATGTCCTCCTAGCTTCACCACATATTGAAAATTCTATCATATCATGGTCGCTGTGGCCCAGATGACCTCCAACCAGCCCATCTTCTACCTGCCCTTCCCTATTTGTAAACAGCAGATCTAGTGGGGCACTAACCCTGGTAGGTTCACTTACCATCTGTAACAGGAAGTTATCATCCACGCATTCCAGAAACCTCCTGGACTACCCCCTTTCTGCTGTGTTGTACTTCCAGCAGATACCTGGTAAGTTGAAATCCCCCACGAGAACAACGGCTACTGAAAGTGAGACATCTCCAAGCTGTTGAAAGAATGCCTCATCAGTTTCTTTATCCTGGTCAGGTGGCCTGTAGCAGACTCCCACCAGGATATCAGGAGTGAGACAGGTCCTTACAAGTACTAAAACACAATCATTAGAGGTGCACATTGCTGTCTCTGGGAGAAGGGTCATTGTAGATGTGCTTTTTCTCTAAATGAAGCCCAAGAAGGGTCAGTTTTATCACCATGAGGTTTTTCTCCCTTTTTCCCCAAGCAGAAAGAGAAGGAAGGTGCTTAGGAGCTGAGTTTCCTAATGGGTAGCATATTACACAGTACTTACTGCAAAAGAAGAATTTGGAGGCTGTGGCAGTGATATTGCAAAAGGCAATGGACTGAAAAATACTTACAAAGAGAAGTGGATGTTAGGAAAAAAAAATAGTGTTTTTGCAAGCTCAATTGGAGAGGACTGGGAGAGGCCAGTGTTTGTAGAAAACGAACAAACAAAAGGAGGGAAAACCTGGGTTATGTTGAGGTTTCCATAGTAACACAATATTTTCTTGGAAATATCAAATGATCAGATCTAATCTATCTGCTGCTTAACTCTTGAGTGGAAAGCCCTCTCCTTTCTTAGCTCATCTGCCATTTTTCACAGTATGCTCTCTAGTGATGGGTGTACTGTCATTATACAGTGGTGATTTGCATGGGGAAGGATGTTCCTGGGGACAAGGCTGTTCCTGTTCTGTTCCCGAGCACATAGAAAAGGAAAAGCTTATGGGTGAGAGGCAGTGTCTGGTGGGCTGTGTGTAGGAATGACTTTACCAGTTGCATTGATCTTGGGAAGCTGCTGTTTCCTGCAGATCCCAGAGAGGATGGGCTAAGCTGCTACTGAGAGCAGAGCTGCAGATATATTGCTGAGATGGTCCATAGCCTGCAGGGTTTATTGCATAAGGATGTGTCCACCTTGGAAATGATGCAGCTTAGAGCCTGCTGAGATCTGTAGAAAATTTTCTGTGACTAGAGAGTTCATCAGAGTAGACTGATTTAAAATTTTTACCTAAAAGTCTGTCCTTTGAAGTCAGTCAGATTTAGGGAATGGGAATCCTTGATGGCAGGGAAGGTTTTTTGTGGATGAAGGTGGAAGGGTGGCAGTTTACACCTGATAATAAGGACAATTGAGAGAGTAGGCAGTGTGACAAAAGTTCATAAAATTACTAAGGGTCTCAAATCAATGTAGAAAGGGGCGTCCTTCCTTCATTGTGGAGAGAAGCCCTGAGTGGATGTGAAAGACCCCATCCTGGTACAATGCAAAGGAATGAAATTCTGTTCCCTGTCTTCTGCCCATGGCAGCAACACCCTTTGCTCCATCCCCCCTTCTTGCCCTTAGAGCAAGAGCTGTGCTGCTGTTGGAGGGGCGAGCTGTCTGCAGTGGGAGACAGCAGGGTGGTGGTGGAAGATGGAGAATTTCACTGCCCTCAGTTGTATCTGAGGTCCCTTGCAGGGTAACTAGTTACAAGGTCGGGGTGGCAAGAGAAGGTAGGTTACCCAATGATGCTGTGTATATTACTATTATATATTTATAACTGCATTTGCAGTGGAAGAGTTCTTAACCTTCAAAGGAGTGAAGTTTGGAAACTAGACTGCAAGATGCTGCTGTTTTACCTCTTCCTAGCACAGCCCATGAGCTGAGGGCATATGAAGATTTTTGAAGATCCACTTCTCTTTTCTGCATTTGTGTCTGTGAAAGCTGGAGTCCTGGTGATGCTTTGTGACACGTTACGGTCTTTGGTTTTACCACAGATCTTAAGGCTTAGGACTCTGGGTGAAGTGCTGCGGTCTGTGGTGTGGAGTCTCCATGTAGTGCGGGTTATTTCCAGTCTCTTCTATCAGAGACCTGTTGCCTGTCTGGCTGTAAGTGCTGTGGAGAGAGTTCAGCAGCTTGTGTGATCTCCCTGGTTCTGTGATTCTTTGTGGCTTTGAGGGTAGAGCAGAGTCTACGGAGTATGATGTACACTATGACATAGGACTTCTGCATTTAGATGTATTGTGCTACAGCCTTGTTAAGGTCTCTACTGTGGCCAACCCCTGAAATATTCAGCACAAGCAATATTCTGTTTTAATAGGTGGGCTTCACTTTTTTTGTGTGTGCTTTGACTGTTATTCTGTTATTAACCTATTAATGCATACTGAGCCCTGAAGATTTGTGGATAGACAACAACCATCATTACATCATTTAAAGAAAACCAGTACAGAGGAGTTCAAAGAACAGTGATCTAGGGATGTGCCAATAAACAGGCATCAGTACTTTAATATCTCTTAACAAACCATCCCTCATCTTTAAACATTTATTATACATCCTCACATTTCTCCTGACAGCCACCTGTTCAACTTCTGACCTGTTTGTAAAAATCTGCACACCATCTATCAGAGGGATACCGGCACTTTACAAACTTCTGTTCTGTGGGCATTAAGTAAATTATTTCTTTAAGATCATATGGCAGATCTATAATTAATTAAACCCTCCATGATATTAACGCAAAATAATTTAGCCTTTCTAAAAAGGTAAATGTAATTTGCCGATCTGGTATTTGGAAGAATGCTTTCCTCAAAATCAATTCCTTTAGTTTCCAGAGAATAGAAATGAGAAGCAATCTCATTTTAATTATATCTCTTTATTGCTAACAAAGGAATGATTTATGCAATTAAATTAACTGGCTAGAAAATTATTCTCAGCTGGGCTGTCCTAATTCTTTGCTTTCTGAATTGCAGGCTCTTACACTTCTCTATGTAGATTAATTTTTCTGATATGCAAACAATGCTCCTTGTGTTCATTTTTAACATTTTTTATTCACAGCTCCCCTTTTCTTACTGTCAATGACATGAGTAATATTTGTGCACTGCTGGGCTCTGATTCAGGCCTTTTTATGTAGAAAGATTGGGAAAAAAAAATATCTTTTCTTTTGAATCTCATTATTGCCAGTGCAGAGGAAGGTTTTGAAGTTTCCTTATCTATTGCTGAGAAACAGCAGTGGGAACATGGAGGGACTGCAAAGATGTCAAAGGATGCAAACTTTTGAAGGAAAATGCATCAGCATTGAGGAGACAGATGAATTTAGAGCTAGTGTTAAGAAAGCTTTTATTTTTTATATTTTCCTCTTGAACTCCTGTCTCCTCACAGCCCAGCAAAAAGCTGAAATGCAAGGGGGAAAAAAAAAATATTATGTTGTACACAGACTTACTAGGGAAAGAATTGGGGATTTTCTTTCTGCCTGGGATTACTTTGCAGTGGCTGGCCAGAACGTTAGCTAGTGATATTTGGGCTGAGGGGAAAATTACCATGTAACAACACATTGTGACCATGTGCCAACACAGTCTGACATCTTCTGAATGGGGCATTGGTGTAATCTCCTGTTTTAAAACAGCAGTGAACATATTGCAGAGCACGTGTTAGCTCTGTCTGAGCTGTCCTGCCCTGTATCAGTAGAGATGTGTCAGCTGGTCAGTGTTTGCTGTGTTGGCACTCTGGTGCTGCTGTCAGATGGTTTCGAAATGTAAAAAAAAAATAAAATAAAAAAAAAGGCAGTTTTGTCTGGGTTGGTACTGAGTGCTTTGGGTGTGGAAAGGTCTATGCTGTTGGAATTGTGAAGGCTTTTGAGCTGCCAGATAGGAAGGGTCAAGTTATGATGATTTGTATGGGACAAGAAGGTGCTCTGAGCCTGTTTCCTCCAAGGGGAGCCTTGCTTCTGGGCTGGATAGCTGCTGGGTGAGTGATGGGGTAGTTAGTGCAATGCTTGTTGGCTGCAGTTGTTGGCGTTATCCTTGAGGACACCACTGTAAAAGCAGCACAGACTGAATTTGCTTAGAAAGCGAGATTGCAGTTATTGGAAGAATCTTCTGAAGAACAGCTGCCCTTAGCTTGCTGTCAGAGTGATGTTTTTGTGTATTTTTTTCCTTCTAGTCCAGCAAGCTCTCTGCACTGAATGGTGCAGTTCTCCTCTGTGAATACCTTGGCTCAGACAGGAAAGGATATCTTACAGTGCCTGAGGAGGATGCCATTGGGGATGAGTTTATGAGCAGTCTTTGAGTTCAAAATGATCTAGACTGAAGGAATGGTTAGAAATCAATAAGACAAAATTCATGACAAACATTACCTTTAGGGAGGAAACATCTGATTAAAAATATGAGAAACAACTGCCTAGGAAAGCAGTACTGCGGGGAAGGATTTGGGTTGGTAGTGAATCACAGTTAAGTGAGTCAGAGCGATGCTCCTTTGAAAAGAAATCTTGCTCCTGGAAGTATTAATAGGAGTGTCACATGCAAGTTGTGAGGTCAGAGGAGAGATATGACTACTCTGTATTATTTGGTGAAGTCTAGGCTGGCAGAGTATTTCCAGTTTTGCATGCTGCATTTCAAAAGCCCAAAATGGGAAAGACCCAGGAAATCATGAGCTGTGGGGTAAATCGTGACAAGTTTTACAGAGGCAAACTTTGCTTACAACAAGGGAGCATTAAGCTGATAACAGGAAAACCTTAACCATAAGTTCCAATGGTCACCTATCAGCCTGCCACAAAAAAAACCTTTCAACCCACTGGATGTGTCCTTTGGTTCCCTAACTCCACCTGTTTCTATTCTTAACTTGGCAAAACCGACCTTCATCCTACCCTGCGTTTGCTCCGTGCTTCTACAGCCTGTATAGGTAGAGGGTTTCACACCTCTTCCTCATCTTCACTTAGCTCCTGTTCCCTGCTTTTGCCAGCGAATTCCAGTGGGGGCTGGTACTGAAAGCTGCTTCTAGTGATGACTAAGGGAAAGGCTTCACTTCTCAGAGACAGAAATTCCCCATTCCTATGGGAACAAGCAGTGCATGTAAACATACAAGTAACAGAGTAAGCGAAAAGTTGTGCTTATAGTGGAAGGAAATAAAAGGAAGGGAAATAAAACTAAAGAAACAAAACAACAAAAGAAACCAAATGAAACAACAAACAACAAACACACCAAAAACCCCAAACAAAATCAAACCAAACCCCCAAACCAAACAAACAACCCAACCAAAAGAGAAAGCTGCTTCTGTCCTGCAGCTGGTAAGGTGATGCTTCACTGGTATCTCTGATCAGATCTTTCATGATGGAACCTCTAGAAAGTTTTTAATGAGAGACAGCGTAAGTTGCAAAGGACAGGAAAGTGCTTTGTTTTACCCTATTGAAAAAAAGGTGAATGCTGTGGTACCAGATGTCGTCCGGTCTCAGGTACATCTCCATGGATCCACTATGGGAAAGGAAGGAGACTAAGAGCAGACCCCTGAAACTTCCAAAATGTTAGGAAATACAGAGTTTAAAGTGCATTTCTTACAATCCCAGAGTTATAATAGTAACCCTGTCAATGGAAGTGACAGTTTCAAGGGTCAGCTCCAGGAGAAGCTCTGCTGCAGTCTGAATTCGGGACTTCTTTTCTATCTCTTCACAAAGGAAATAAGAGTTCCCTACAGATCCTCTAACAGAATTAATCACCTCTCCATGGGCCATTTCCCAAATGTGCCAGGATTTAATTTCACACTGAGTGATATCCAGAGGAAAAGCTGCCTTTGGTAATAGGGGAAATCTTTCCTCCCCTAAAGTAGATCTCTATTACAGGTCACTTTTCTCCCTGTGAGAAGATTGCTGCCCCTGTGCCTCACTTGTTGATCCATCCTACAGAGGCGACTGCCTGGGAATGTCTTTCCTCCCTTGGATAAAGTTTAGTGCTTTGTGAAGCTCCTGTTCCCTGCTACCTCTTTCATTCTGCTTTTGCCAGCGAATTCCAGTGGGGGCTGGTACTGAAAGCTGCTTCTAGTGATGACTAAGGGAAAGGCTTCACTTCTCAGAGACAGAAATCCCCCATTCCTTTTGGGACAAGCAGTGCATGTAAACATACAAGTAACATGTGCTCTCTGTAAGTGCTTTTCTTCCAGCTAAGATGCTGCTGAGATATTAGCAAAACAAATGGGATTAGCCTGGTATAAGGTAGGTGTAGACTGGGGAGGTGTGTGGTTGGGACTATGCTCTCTGGGAAACTGGGTGGAATTTGAGGACTTTGTCCATGGTTTCCTTAAAATTGGAGAAAAATCACCAGAAAGCTCCTTTTTGCTCTTGCTTGTTTCTTTACTCTTTGCTGTAATGTTTTGCCTGGAATTTTTTTTAAAGTCTCTAATGTTGTCTTCTCTTATTTCTGCTCAGGCTCTTGTAAAGCAGGACCATGCTACATGGACTTGCTAACATTAGAGTCGTATTTGAGTAGGAACAATCTTCATGGGGCTTTGTTTGGTTTGTTTGTTTGTTTGTTTCATGGTGTAACACAAAATCAAATCAATACTTCAATAAATACTAAAAGAATAGTTAGTATTTCCTTTAAAATAATAATGAGACTTCTGTTTATATGAGATTCTAGATGTTTGAGTGCCAAAACCAGAAATTAAAATAATCAGGCTTGCTACACAGAGATTCAACTACTGCAAAGCTTTCTGTGGTCCTTGTATCTTCATTTCTTCTGACTTTTTTTCATTTCTAGTCTTTCTAATCTCCCAGTAAATTACTGAGAGATAGCTCCTAGCTATATTTTATGAGCAGCAGATGAAATGAAGCAATGTAAAGTACAGATAATATACTGCACAATACTGTATATAATTAGACCATAGAGTTGTGCATGTATGTGTTCTCTGTCTCATTGTATTTCAGAGAGAAACGCTGTCTAACAATAAGCTTAGGGGTCTTGTTCAGTGGCCTTTTAAAATCTGTTTTGTTATTCTCGTCATCTTGAACAAGATCCAGTTTGGAGCTAGGTGATCTCCTTAAGGTCCCTTCCAACCTGGACTGCTCTCTGCTTCTATGAAGATCTGTATGGCCACTGGGTCCGAACTGGCAATAGCTGCATTGCTTGTGTGAAGCTGCTTTTGTAGGGAAAATCAAAACTGAAACAGCTCAGGGAAGGTATTTGCCTCTGGATGTCATAAGGTTCCTGTCAAACTGCTGGACTCTAAGAGATGACCCTGTCCTTCAGCATACAGACTTGTTCCTACTGTATTGGTGTTCTCCACCTACCCGCTGAGACTGCTCCATCCCATCATACAGGTTGTTAATAAGGTCATTAAGCAATACTGGTTCTAGTACCCATTCCTTAGGGACGCCACCAGTAATGGGCTGTCTGTTGGACTGTATTGTGCTCATCATCAGGCCCAGCCAGTTTTCTGCCACCTTATTTCTGCCTGTGCTGAATATTTTCTCCATTTTTTTTTTTGCCCCCTTTCGATCTGGGTTAGCTCCTTCTACAGGAATCTTAGTGTCTAGAGCTGTCTTGGTACAGAATTGGCCACTCCATTGATTTTAAAGGGCTTTTGCAAAATTTTTAATATGCAAATAATAATAATTATTACTGGTAATAATGGGAGCAGCATGGGATTTTTAATTTTTTTTTAATTTCTCTGTCCTCTGCAGATGCCACTTTAATGCAAATCAAACTTTGTGGATTGTGCTACCTATTGAAAAATAGTTTCAATTAGAAATTCAATTACACTGTCTTGGGGGGATGGAACTGACAGTTTCTTTGAATTTTGCACGTTATAGAGGGCTCCAAAGTGCCATAAATCTACTAATTGATTTCTGTACCTGTAATGTTTGATTAGGTGTATTTTATTGTCTTCTTGGTTTTAATTAACCCCAGGCTTGTCAAAATGCTTCCACTGACAAAGGATATATGATGAACTGAGATAAACTCTATTAACAGAGGCTGACTTTTGTCAGTAATTGCTATCATGCATAAGAGTTATTAGAAATTATCCCAGACAAAAAGAAACTGTACTTTTGCTAACAACTTTTATGGGCTGCTATAAATCTGTTGATTGCCCCCTACATGCAGGAGATAAGCAACTGTGAATGACAAGGGGTCCGTAGGAAAATCAGTCATTTGCTAGATGTCTTATAAATATTAAGAGTGACGAAATGGGAAGACTTATGAAGTCTAAGTGCTGAAAATGGAATGGATGCTAATGCAACTAAACGTGTTCCCAGTAGAGATTGTGAGGGCTGTGGAGACAAGGGCATGGTTACCTCGGGAAGGTCTCAGTTTTAGCAAAGCAGAACATGTTGCCTTGGCTGCGTAGCTCTGAGAGACTAAGGTGAAACTGAGCCTTTTCCTTCTAGGCCCTCGGTGGGAGTCCAAGTCTGGGCTGTTGCCACTTGGTGTGTATCCATGGCCTTCGAGGTCAGGCACCCGACAGGGTCCTGCCAGTTGTGTTTAGGGACAGAGACAAGCAGGAGGATTGATGGGCTGATGATGTGCAGGAATTTAGGTAAAAAGAGATTGCAGAGGCTGTAGCTGAGACATTTTTGCAGAGCACAGAAGTGCTGGGAGATGCTGCAATGCTGTTTGTATGGTCTGCTGTTAGAAAGGCTTTTCTCTGGAAATAAATACAGTGATAAACTTCAGACAAAACATCTCTGAGACAAAACAGGAAAGAAAGGTTAATAGCCTTGTTTTTACTGATGTATCCACCTGAAAGGACATGGTTTATGTAAGATCTTTAGATAGTAACATATATAAACACAGAAGTCTGTCCATAAGTATTTTGGGCTGAACTGCAAACTTCATCCATTGCAGATCTCTGCCCTTGTTTGGCCTCTTGCCCTCATGTTTGTCTGGAGCTCTTTAGGAAGGGGGTGCTGTAAACACAACTGCTATAATATTGTGAATATAAAGAAAGAGGCAATTAAGCCATACAAAGTTTCAACAGAGACAAACTTTCTGCAAAATAGTTGTTAAAGTTGTTATGATTACTTCCTAGAAACCTGTATAACCTTAATATATTCTCTTGGTAAGGCAATGTAAATGCCTTTTTTGTGTGTGTTGGTGGGTTTTTGTGTTTGGTTGTGTGTTTTGTTATTTTTTGTTTTGGTTTGGTTTTGTGTGTGTGTGTTTTAAACTACATCTGGGGAGAGCACATACAATCCTCAGGAGCTGTAGAGACCTATTTGTTTTCTATCAACTTCTGTCCAAGCTTTGAACACTCTTGGCTGCAGCAATTTTAAAATTGTTTAATAGATCTTCTGTCTTACCTTACTCAAAACAGTTAATTTTAACTTGACTCTTTTTCTTTATTATTATTATTCTGTAGCTGAGAGGGTATTTTAAGATGACCTTTATTTTCTTTGCTGCTTTTTCTATGAATGGTCACAATGACTTAACAGTACAGTTGTGTGAGTGTGCATGGAGGGGGGAGGAACAGAGTGGACCCTTCCTGTACAGAGGTCCCATGCAGTCCTAAAAGTAGAACAAGAAATCCCATTGTGCTTGAATCCCAGTTCCTGGGGATCATTCCTGTGCAGCAAACACAGAGACGGTATTCTGCAGCATGAGAGTTTTCTAAGGACCATGTGTCTTTAAGTGAGTTGCTAGAGTGAGGACTGTGTTACTGGTTTCTGCAGTGCTGGAACCCTGGCATTGCATAGGTGGGATTTCCTATGGGATTCTCCTCTCTCAGCTGCTGTGAGTGTGGGCAACTCTAGCAGTTGAGAGTTGTGATCTGGTTCGATGCTTTGTGGACTATGAGAAGAGTCCTAGACATCCCATAACTTGTGATGTGGGAATGTGGATTGAGACCAGCAGAGGAGAGAGGTGCAGGGAAGGCTGAAGATGCTCTGTATTGAGGAGCCGAGATGGATCATTTTGGCTTTGTATACAGGGAGTGGTCTTGCAAGCTGGAGAGGTCAAACTGACTTGCTCTGTGTGGTATCAGAGCCGCATCACGTTATCACAGCTCTCCCACCACACTTGTTGATTCTCCCAGCCTTCAAGGGGCAGTTGTATGTTCAGTAGCTGCACCCTTCTTTCTGTTTGCCTTGGTTACATGGCTCTGTTTAAGAGATTCCATGCAAGTCTCCTCTGTGTGTGTGTGAGAGTGCACATATATCTATATTCCCTCTTGGGGTATGCCGAAAACAATACATTTAGAAAACAGGTGTCCTTGTCTCTCTTGGCATCTGGTTAAATATCATCCAAGTAGGAGAAGGTAAATCCTAGGATGCTTTAACAACTGCTGGGGCTGTGAAGCCCTCGGCTCCATCTGATGGAATTTGAAGGTCACGGTGATTGCCCACATGTGAAAGATGTGTCCTTATACCTCATAGATAAAACCGACCAAAATGATCTATTTTTTAACTGTCCATCCTAAACTGAGCTGATGTGTGTTTCAGTCTGCTGAGACCAGAGGTCGCTGTTTAACTGGAAATGGAGACCCCCTCACTTCTATAGAGCCACCTTTTCTCTATTGTGTCCAGCTCTTAACCTGTTCTGTGATACCTCAGGCTTCTTTTTCCTTACAAAAAGTCTCTTCTCTCAAAAGCACAACACTAAGCTTCTGAAAATGAGAGACTCAAGAGCTGTAGCTACAGGGGAATGTAGGACAGTGTGGCTGAGCTGTTTCTCCCCAGTTCCCTCTGGCACTGCACACCTCCCAGCATGTCCTGCAAATACCCCTCAGTGTGAACCTGCAGCTCCTCCATTTCATTCATTCCCGGTCCCCGGCATAGCCTTGTTCATAGCAGATATCTTTTCTTTTAGCTCCAGTGACTGTCTGTGAAAGGAGAAATTTATGTGGCATTCAGCAGCAGCATAGCAGCCAAGGCAGTGTGACAGCAATGGTGTAAGGATGAGAGGGGCGTGGACTTGTAGGTGATGTGATCTTCCTTCTGTCTGCAGGTCTGGAGGAATGAGACCAGTTGTACTTTGGGTTGCAAGGCCATCCTGAAAGGGAGATGCTACAGGAGGGGAGCACATACAGGAGCAATGCGCAGCACCTGTGTTTAGGTGGGCCATAGTGGTGGGGTATGGGAGGCTATCATGGCCATTCTTCATCACAATTGACCTGAACTGACTACATGAGCAGGAGATTCAGTGGTACTCAGAACCCCCATTGTATATAAGCTCTGCAGGTGAGTCCTCCTCAGCCATTGTCTGCTGAAAGAACAACGTGTCAGGCATGCCTTGATATGTGACGAGTGGTGCTTGCATGAGTCCTGGCTAAAACATAGTCTGAGTAGCAGCACTGCAGAGAAACCCATTTGAATGTCCATTGAGCTCCTTCTGGCTGTTGTGGAGGTTAAACTGCTGCTGCTGCTATGCACAAAGGCACTGCTGCAGAGGGGTGTCATCCTGTGTAGGCCTCTGGTGGAGGACATAGAGCTGAGCCACTGAGCCCAGCTAATCCTGACCTGACTTTGAGGATGTCTACACCAAGTCCATTCCCAGGCAAGGAGAACTGGCTGAAAAAGCTCAGATCCTTTGATGAATCTCCTTAAAATCCCATAGATCACAATTTGTTGAAAGTTGCACAGGTGAATTAGCATCTTATGTCAGCATTCCTTACTGCTTGAAAACACCTTGGCTGCTAACTTCACTGCTTCTCTCTAGAGAAAAAGCAAAGGGGAGCTTCCAGCAAAGACGATGGATGCTCGTGCCTCCTCTCTTCAGCAGAACTGTCAGGAATGGCCAGGCTTACAAAGATGGGACATCCACTGTGGCAGCAGCAGCATGGGAAGGGAACGCACTGTGTTTCACATCACTTGGCTAATTCCGTATTCACAGCAGACTGAGAGCCAGCAGTATGTTCTCAATTGGTTTATTATAGTCAATACTTATTATTAATAGATATGAAACAGACAAGATCTGAGCCTTTTGATGCTGTAAATTGATATAGATCTGCTCACTCCCTGCAACTACAGTCTATTCTCAGCAGAGACACAAATCCTTAGTTAAAACTTCAGTCTTTTACCTATGCCTGTAAACTTACCATGGATATTTTTGTCTTGGCAGAAACAGGTCTTCTGCTAGTCCTGCTGCTCCTGCGGGGAGTAAGCTATCCAGCAGAAGGCACTACTTGGCTGTAAAGATTAACATGGTGAGGTTATTTTCGCAAATGCTATGCAGCTAACTGAGATAGTCACAGGAGTGCAGCTGTCACACTGAGCACTACCTGTATTTGGGTGGGCTCGAGTTGTGCACCTCTTTCCTTGGGGAGCAGAACGCTGCATGCAAGGCAGTGGGAGTGTAGGAAAAGCCACGGTGTCTAAATAACTTCAACATCCTGTAATGTTACTGCACAAAAGGTCTGAGTTAATGATCCAGTTGATTTACAAGTCAACTGCATGACAATAGAAATTAATATTCACTGATGAGCCAAACTGAGAGGCTTTGGATTATCTTACGCCCCCTTCCCCCAGGTTTTCTGTCAAATCTGTGAGTTCACATACCTGTGTATGGATCAGGGGGTATCTGGGGATAAATAGCATTTGATTAACTTTTGGTCTATCCTGGAAAAACAGAGTGCAAGAAGTCTTGTGTGAAACTGTCCAAGTACTGTGCAATTCTGAAAATATCACCTAGAACCAGTGAATGAGGAGTTCCTGATCAAATGTGGCTTTGTTTAAGGGGTAAAATATGTGAGACCAGATTCTGCTCTCTTTTTCTCTCTTTTTTTTTTTTTCTTTTCTTTTTTCTTTCTTGTGATTTATATCCAGTTGAGCTGCACCATTGTAAAATCACGATGAGAGAAAACCTGTAGTTATTAGGGGAAGAAGGCAACATTTTTCTTTAACTGATTTGTAGCTAAAAAACAGGCTTGCTGAGTGAAAGCTGCTGGCTGTGGCAAGTGGCCTCCCTGCAGCAGGAGGCTGCAGTGTACTGATCTGGTGTACTGATAGTCAGAAGTGGCTACTTAAACTGTGTGTTTAGCCCAAAGAACTGTAGTGTCAATCACCTGCCTGATACATGGGTTGGTGTTGGCTGGCTGAGAGCAGTTCCTTGATACCTGCAGGAATGGCTTTCCACATCTCTGCTTTTAAGGGTTTTCTCCTTTCAGGCTGGGCTGAGCTAAACTGACTAATGTCCTGTTCTGTGCCTGAGGCCAGAGGTTTCCTGAAGTTTCCTCATCAACCCTGGGCCATGTGGGAGGTAAGGATGTCCATCGATGCACCATCCTTCTTCCCTCCTTGAATTGAACGTGTACTCTTGCCAGAGAAAACAAGGAAATGACCATGTCTGATCTCTGTCCTGCTGCTCAGCATTAGCAGGGGCTGGGTACAGGTGACTTGTCAAAAGGGCAGATGATAGGGAGCTGCTGGCCCTGCTTTTTGCTCTTCCAAGGTCCATCAGGTCTGTAACATCCCCAAGTAGTTCTTCTCCTGTAGCTTCTCTCTTGCAGAGCTGGTACTTAGCAAAACTCCTCTAATAGCCTTTATGCTTTTAACCCAATTTCCTTCAAAACTGCCATATGCTGTGAGCTTTGGGAGGGATTAAGAACATGAGAAGGCTGTTCTTTTAAAATCCCATAGAAAGGAGGAAATGTGGTATTTTGAGTGCCTGCAGGCAAGGAATAGAGGAAGCCCATCACTTCTAGTTTGGGGCTGAAAAAAAACTTTTATGTCCTTACCAAACTTAAGACTACCTCCTCCAGAAAGCATTTTTCCTAATTAGAGGAAATGTGAGGGAAGTCTCACTTGCTGTTTTGTCATCATATTGGGTGATCTTCTGAGATGCTTCTAAAACTTGTGAAGCAATGAGACCACATAGAGGATGATAAACTCCAAAGAAGAACCAGATGCTGAAGAGATGGGGGCAAGTCTCCTGCTGAGTAACCACTTCCCTCCATGTCAGCATGAGATCTATCCCAGATGTTGTGGAGATGTTTGCAGGGTGATGAGCCAGCCAGGTGCTGTCTTCTGAATACCCATTGTGGCACGTGATGGGAAGTAATATTTAATTTGGGAGTTAAGCCACCTAATACTAAGGATGGCCCTTCAGACTGGGCAAGATAAGACAGATTTCAGATACTTGGTCAGAGATGACCTCCTGGAAGCCATGCTGGGAAACTGGTGATCCTTGAGTTAGGCTTGGAGGAGGGTCTACACACGACAGGCTTAGCTTTTTCAGGGTTTGTAGTGTTGAATTCCATGTGCTGTAATGAAGTGGGGCACCCTCCTTTCCAGATGGCTCAGGGGTAATGTGTGCTGGTTCTCAGCAGAGATCAGCATGTGAGGCTCTGGTGCCTGCCACCTGGAGTTAAGCCCTGCCTGGATTGGAATAAGGAGCAGTGCCTTGTGGCCAGAATGCTTCCATCTGGGTGAGAAGGACGTCTGTCTCTGAGCTAAGGGTAAACTTTATGCAATGAAGCTGAAATCCCAGGTGGATGTTTCTTACATATGCATAGAGGGGCTGTGCACAGTGCATAAACATATTAAAACTGGAAGTATTTTTTCACCTGGAACCTGATCTTTGCTCCTGTGGCTTTCGTAGCCCTGTGCAGGCTGTGTTGCATTGCAGTGCTAGGGTAATGAGTGAGATGGAGCCTTTCTACTGCTTTGGAGCTCTACAGTGAGGTTTTATTCTGCATTTAGAGAGTGTCTGAGATCCTTTCCTGCAACCTGTGGTTGAAGGACCTAGTGCAGTGATGGAAACAGTTCTGAGGATCCAGAGGTCAATTAGTGAATGAGCAAGGAAAAGAAAATGGAGGTTGAAAAAGAGTCAAAGATATTTACAGCCTGCATGGCCTTCCCTCTTCCAGTGCTTTATTTTTAATTTCTTGCTGCTTTTACCTCTCTTTGTTTAATGAATGTGTTGCTGAGTTATTGGAAGTGCAAACTGCATCCAAAAGCAGGACACTCAGGGTTTATTATATTCATATAACTCAAAAAACGGCCAAATTGATTTAATTTTTTTTTTTCCCCTCCCTCCTTCCTCTCCACCTCATCTTTAAATCTTGCTGTGGGTTTAGTTGTAGTGACAGGTCTGAGACTGACAGCACAGGAGATGGAGAAGCTCTGTTTAGGTAACAACCCCAGCCATGGGTGGGGAGAGCACCCCCTCCTCCTCACCTGATGCTTGCTTTGCCTCCAGCTGCCTCTCCTTGGGTCAGGGGCAATCCCTGGCTCCCTGCCTTATATACTGGTCTCCACTGCTGCTGGAATGGCTTTGAGGAGCTAGGCCTGTCTTTTCCATCCACTTACAAGCATGGCTTCATGTCAGTGCAATCACCTGCTCTCGTATGACATGAGAGTGGAGGTGGTAGAGAGATCCTCAGTCATCACAGCAGAGTGTGAACTCTACAAAGCCTGTTGGACCTGGAGCCCTCTGGGTGGCTTTAGGTCCCCTTGATGAAGGATATAAGTAAGCTTTTAGGAAGAAATACATGAAATAGTTGCTCTGGGTGGTGGTTTTTATCTAAGCATCTCTGGGAGTCTCCACTGACTGTCAGTCTTGGTCGAGGTGATCCTTAATGTGAAGTGAACCCTTCTCCTATGAAGAAAAGATGAGAGTTGGGGTTTTTCAGCCTGGAGAAGAGACGGCTCTGGTGTGACCAGCATTTCAGTACTTAAAGGGGGCCTGCAAGAAAGATGGGAACAAGACTTTTTAGCAGGGTGTGTTGTGACAGGACAAGGCGTAATGTTTTTGAACTAGAAGAGGGGAGAACTAGACTGGAGAGAAAGAAAAAGTGTTTTGTGGTAAGAGTGGTGAGACCCTGGCCCAGGTTGCCCAGAGAGGTGGTAGAAGCCCCATGCCTGGAAACATTCCAAGTCAGGTTGGATGAGGCTCTGAGCAAACTGCTCTACTTGCAGATGTCCCAGCTCATTGCAGGGGGGGTTGGACTAGATGGCATTTATGGGCCTTTCCACCCCAAACCAGTCTGATTCCAAGTGGCAGAAGGGGTGTATTTGGTGGCCTCTCCCCTCTCTAAGACAGCCTGTATAGACCTGTAGTCTCTGTAGACCTGTAGTCCTCTCCCAGGGATATACCCTTCGCTAGCACGAGGTGGACACAGCAGCAAAGTGTAGGGCAGTTTTTGGAGACACATTAGCTGCTGGACCCTGGGACATTGTCCATGCAGCTACCCGACCTGTCTGAGGGGAGTGTAGCACCAGTGGGCTTCAGAGACATCCCTGCCCTGTCCTCCCAAAATGGGAAAAGGGCAGGAGAGGATAAAACCAGAGGGTGGGAGATCTCTGCTCCTGGAGAGAAATAAAGGACCCCACCCTCAGTCTGAAACAGCAAGAGGTTTTCATCTCAGCCCTGGTTAATGAGAGTGTTTTGATCTACAATTGTTGACTGCAGAAAGAGCCTCTCTGATAAAGGGGGAAGGGATGTCCTGGGGGAGAGGGTCGCTGAATATGCATGGCCCCGGGTCTCTTTGTTTAGCTGATATCTGACTATATTTATTCTTCTAGATTACACATTCTGACTGCGGAACAAAGGGCTGGCAGGAGCTGCTCTCTTGTGCTTAATAATTTGAGTGAATTTACATTTCAATGCAGCCCTGCGCCACTTCCCACCCCCCGTGGAAAGAGCAGAATTTCCCTGTTGCAGGGAGGGGGAAAAGAAACTCCCACCCCAGTGGCCAGGATGGGAGATTTATTGATATTCGTCTCTGAATTTATTCCTTGCCAATCCGGTACGTGTGTGCCCACCCGCCCGCTGCAGAGATGTTTTCTTCCCTGCCACCCTACTCCATGAATTGCTCAGATAACACTGTTTGCCCCACCTTCCCGCTGAGCAGTGTGATTCATCGTCAAGTAATTAACCATCAGCAGCACAGAAAGTACCTGGCTCGGCAGAAGTGTGAAAACGCATCTACACCTAATGGGAACTGGACGGAAGATTTCCAGTTTGAGTGACGCCCAGGGAGCTGCAAAGTGACAAAAAGATAGAGTTAGCCATTGCCAAAACTCCCCAAACACGCTCTGGTTTCTATGCAGTGTCCTCTTTGCACTTCTTTGGGCCCTAAAAGTGCAAAAAATCATTTGCTGAGTCAGAGTTAGAGTCATGAGGGGTCTGGAGGTGGCAGTTTCTCACTTGTCTGTCTGATCAGGCTTGGATCCCTGCCCATAGCAAACGGTTTGACCACGGTTTGGCTTCTCTTTTTTTTCCAAGATGAATTTTCTCTCTTCTGCATCCCCAAGCTTATCTATGAAAATGATTTCCCCACCCCCTCCTGTCCCTGCATAGGATCCTGGTCCTTGTGTGCAGAAGTGTCTTGTGTTAGCCACCATCCAGCGTTTACCAGGCCACAGTCCTGCAGTTTAATTTTAGGACGCTGCAGACTTTGTTTCTTGCCTGCCTGATGATAACCTTACAGGCACAGGGACTTTGTAATGCTGATAACCCCAGCATGCTACACCCCATTTGGGTCTCTTACCACTACTGCTCTGCATTAGCCCATTATAGCAAACATTGGATTATAGGAACAGGTTCTCATTGCTATTTCAGAGGACATCTCTGCTTGTCTTGAGCCCCTTAGGAGATGGGCTGTGAGCTGACTTTGCTGGATGGGGTCTGTGCGGTGAGGTGTGGGTTGAGCAGTACCTTTCTCTTATCCGTGCCTCTTCCCCCTAGTTCCACATCATCTCATGTGGTGCAAGATGAGATGGATTCCTGCTCTCAAATGAAGTAGGACATAATGGAAGGAGCAGCCTCAGACATGCCTGAGTCAAGCAGACACCTCTTCCACAACCTTGTTGCACCTGTGCTGGCTCTTTGGGCAGCCAGGGGACAGGTACTTTTGTTCTGAATCCTTTTCTTGCAATCTTTCTTTTGAGTCTGAAGACCTGTGTGCAGTGTGGGGGAGATGAGAGTTCTTGAGCTGAGCTGTGGAGTGACTCCATGTACAAGGGAAGCCTACTTATAGCTAGGTCCAGGTGCGTGGCCTTTAAGATTTTCAGTTCAGGTCTTCTTTCTAACCTGAAATGCAGAACTTGGACATGGCATATATATATGGCCAAGTTTCACAGTGTTGAGCTCTCTGTGGGTACAGTTCCTTATACTGTTCAGAGCAGCAGGGCTGAATTCTTGCCCCTGCAGAAAGCGGTGCAATGATGCTAACATGACTGCTTGTCCAGCTTATAAAGTAAGAGCTTCTGTGTGATGCTACTGCTTTTACTGCTACTCCTTCTAGATGTAGTTGTTCAACATTACAGAAGGCAGGATATAATGCCCAGAGAACGTGGGCAGGATCAGGACCTTGTGCTGTGTCCTGCTCAAATAAAAACAGGGAATTTCTCAACCTGTGGAGCTTTTGAGCTTTGGTCTAAAGGGTGAAACAGCGAATGGTTGTCAGAAATTCTGCCTGCAACACTTGCTGGAACGGGTAGCTGTGTTCGTTTTAAGGGATAAATATATACGTTAATTTTCCTTCATTTTGCATTGTGTACATGCATAAATGTGGAAACATACATATGTATGTTCCATATCACACACACATATACAATCTGTAATATACATGAACACAATGCAGCATTAAATCAAGGTTTTTTTCTTCTCTTAATTACCTAATTATATTGATTTTTACATTCTGTACATCTTGGTTTTATCTGAACTTTACAGAAGGTGTAAGCAATACACATCTTGTCACATCCCATTTTCACACTAGCGCTGTTGCTGTATGAACCATTGCTAGAAATAAAACACGACTAGAATAGTCAGCCATCTGTCTGGAAAGCACATGCAGTCCCAGATGGCAGTTTCTCTCCTGCTCGCTGGTAGCAAAGTCCTCTGTCTAAGGAACACAGCAGAAACATGTAACAATTCAGCAGGGATGTGTATAACGTGCAGCCCTCCCCCAGGCTGGGGCTGAGGGCCCTCCAGCAATGGAAGAGGAGGGAAACTTTGAGCATGGAGTCCGTCCTTAAGGGGGGCAGGTGTTCACCTCCTGATGAGCTGAGAGATGAGTATCCAGAGCTAGCTGACTTCACAGTGAGCCCCTCTGCTGCTAAGCTCCATATGAATGAGATTTCTCAGTCTGTCTGTCTATATGTGAATATGCTTTTGCAAGGCTGTGGTGGGGAGCAGTCAGCAGGACCTTAGCAGGTGAAGCTGGAAAGATGGGAAAGACTATGAGTTTTCTTTCTGGTTTTGCAGGACCATTTGCCTGTCTCTGCCGGAGAACTGGGTGCTTGGTTTGCAGACAGCTTGACCACCAAGAGCTGACACTTGCCAGCCTCAAAGGACCTCAGACTACTTTCACAATCAGTCTCCCTCAAACAAGGAGTTGCTCTCTGTTGTTCAGAACAATTGTAAGGTGGGGTTGCTGCTTGCCCGTAGTTGGTGGCACTTGTGAGAAAGCACGGGGATGTCTTTCCTGACAATGGAAGTAAATGGCTGATGAAGCACATCTAGGTAGCAAAGCAAGATCATTTCTGCTGGGCTTGGTCTGCACGGGCTGCTTTCACTGATCAAAATGAGCAGAAAAAGCCCCAAAAATGTGAAAATTGGTAAAGTCTGGGAGGGACTCTGCAAGAATGCAGCTTCATCATCCTTTGAACTCTTTGCTCCTTCATGAGGTTTTGAATCTGGCCTGCGGGAGAAATGAAGGATAACAGAACAGTTTTCTACGGAACTGAGGAATATGGAAGAAACCATCACAAAAAGAATGATGATACTCTGTGCCTTGGAGAGGCACCCAAAGCCATCAGCCTCTTGGCTGTGGCTTTCCCTTCAGAAGAGCTGAACAGTGGTCCTCTGAAACAGTGCTGAATTTCCTTACTTCCTGATCATTTTTCTTTGCAAAACCATCTCCTTTTGTGGATTCCTGTTTTCTGGAATGCCTTTGAAGCCTGTCTTCTTTCCCAGAAAAGTCTTTACACCATCTACTGACTTTTTAACCTCATAATACCTGTCCCCATTTGCTGTTTTTCCACTGGGACACTCATGGACTGATGCTGCACTGCAGAGGTTGGCACATGCCCTTTCGTCCTTTCGTACAGGGTGAAGCTGCTGTGTTGGTTCTGAAACCTTCAGGAGACAGCAGAGTTTTGCTTCAAAACCTGTGCTGTGCTGAGATGTTTTGTGCCTGGAGGAGACCAACCAGCTGTTTGCTCTCAGTGCTGAGCGAGGGCTGGCAAGGAGCCCTGTCAGTGCAGTGGTACAGCAACGATGGTGTGTGCAGGAGATGTAACAAGTGCTGTGGTTCTCTAACAAACTACTTCACTCCACAGGGCCTCTGCGGGACCACCAGAGGTGCCCACCCTGTGTAGTCACAGAAGACTGCAGCAACTGGAGCTGCTGATTCCCAGCTGTTCCCTTTGCACTCTACACCACCAGGAGGAAAGACAAAGTGCATCAAGAAAACGTCCTGCCTGGACTGGGCAAAGGGTTAGACTGTTCTGGAGGCAGGAGAAAAACAGCCACTCCTTCCCTCCTCTTGAAAACAATTGTGCCTCGGCCTAGCCCTTGCAAAATGGAATTAGAAAGCCTTGCTGAGCCCTGAGAGCTGGCGGAAGCCATCACCTGGCCAATTCATCCTAATAGAAGCCTAGTATCTAATAAGCAGCTAGTAAATGTGCTAGGTGTCCACCTTTAACTTGCCTGCTGTGCCTCCCCACAGAGGTGGACCCTGGGCTGCAGCTGCTGAGAGATGTCACCCTGCCTGATAAGCAGATGATGTCAGGCCTTCTGGAATGATAGCTGTCTGGCTTTTCTCTCCTGGTCACAGGCATGGCAGGAGGGGAGAAAGAGCTCTGCAGGGCAAGATACAGGGTGGGGGAAAGCAGGTTAAGGCATGAAGACCTCATGAAGTGGGGCCTGTCTGATTTCCATAAGTCATGCAGCAGGTTGTGATAGAGAATGGATTGAGCTTCACTTTGTCATAGAAAAACTTCACATCTTTTGGTTTAAGTGCTAAAATTGTGATCATTCCAGTTTTGCTTGAAGTGCATGAAGATGGACAAAGGACAGCTGGAGGGAGATGCTTAGGAAGTGCAAGAGGATATTGAGTAAAGGATAGGGTGATGCTGTGAGGAAACAACTGTGAGTGCACACTGGTACCAGGAGGACCAGGGCCTAGGTGTGGGGTCAGAGAAGCTCTGGTAAAGCCTGTGTCCCAGGGAATTGCCCATCCCACCTCTCCTGTTGTGCTGCAGTGAATGGCTGTTCTTGCAGGGGGATGTGGGTAGGGGGAGAGGTGAGCCTGGAGGAGGTTACAAGCCCAGAGGAACAGATTCTTCTCTGACCTTGTGGAAATGCAAGTCCCAAGTGGCAGTCAGTGGAGGCTCATGGACTTGCAAGGGCTTTTGATGGCATCAGGTAGCAGGGACTGGCCCATCAGAGAAATCTCTCTGGTGGGACTGGAAACAATCCTGACTGGAGGATAATGTAGGAAGAGCCAGAAACAAGAACCTCTTTACATCCTCAAGGTGAGAAGGACCTGCCAAGACACGAGCTCTGGGACCACCACTTGTGATTGACAGCTCCCTGTGCTGTCAGCTTTCCATCCTTGCTGGGCCTGTTTCCAGGGCACTCACCAGCACATGGGGGATGCTGCTGGTCCTGCCCATCCAGGCTCCAACGAGGTCATTATTCGTAGGCCTCGCTCAGCAAAGCAGGGAAGCCCGTCGCTATTTGTCACCGAGCGTCAGGGCCTTGGAGGTGAATCAGATGCACTGTATTAATAGATCTAATCATTGCAAGCCTTGGTCGTGCCGTATGTAGCAATCTGTTTCCTGGCTGTCAGCGTGCTTGCTGCTAGCGGGAGGGAGAGACAGAGGAAGAAGCATCTCCCGTCTGCAGCTCCACAGGGCAGGACCTTGAAGGTGGCTGAACGGAGCTTCTTTTCACATGCTGAGTGGGTAAAATCCTGGTCTTGTTCTCATTGGTGGCAAATCCCCTGATGGGAACAGATCAGAACCGGGCAGACTTTGGTTTCTGGAGAACTTCCAGTGCTTTCAGAACAGGGGTTTCTCATTTTCTTGGGTATCCTTGAAAAAGAGTTCTGCTTCTCCTTTGAGCTTGCTGGCAGGCCCTTGCTTTGCATTTGTCTTCCCTGCTAGTGCTCATCGTTTGTGCTGCTGCTAGAGCTCTCAGACCAGCCACAGATGAATAGGAGAGCACTTGCTAGCATCATATTAACTGAGTCTTATGCTGAGAGCCCTCATGCTATTGATTGTAACAGTAACTTCACATGGAATATGGGAAGCACTTACTTGAAGTCTAAAAAATGAGAAGAAAGCAGAACTCTGGGTGATTGGATTGACTTCATTTCCAGCGGATTACACTGTAATAATTGCGTATGTCCACTCTGCTTTCATTACTCGTCCCTCTAATAAAAGTACCAGGAATGCTTTCAAATTTCAATATGTAGGATTACAGGGCTTGCTTGGAGCAAGCACCAGAGTACACTGGACAGGAGCAATATGAGAGACTTTATCTTAATAACTGGCAGAAGATACCCACTCACCATGCTGTCTGCCCCATTCACATCCTTTTCTTTGCTTTCCTTCCCCTAAAAAAAATGCCAATTACTGACTGAGAACATGGATTTTTCATTGACCTCCTGTAATTCCCACAAAGCTGAGGAGCCTGGAAGGTAATGAAATGAGATTTCTTCAAAGAACAAATGAACTAGAGAAGCTGACTGCCTGAACCGAAAGCTCGATGAGATGAGGGCATTATCATGGGTCTGTCTTTGGGTTGAGGAAGGACAGAGATGCTCTGGGGTCAGGAAGAATAAGAGGAGGTAGCTGGAGGCTCATTGCACGTCTTTGCTTTTCCTTCCAGCCTAGGGGTAGCCCACCCTCTAACCAGCTGCTGAGACTATGGGATGGTGTGGGATGCCCTGAGGGGTTGGGGCAACTTTAGCAAGAGTGTTCAGGGCTGTTGTCACACTTTTTTTTATTTTTTTTTTTTTCTCCCGGTGTACAGCCTTCCACTACTGCTCTTGGTGTGGGGTGATGTGTCCTGAGTGCACCCAGGCTGAGGATGTTTGTACTGTCAAATGTCTTGGCTTGTTTTGCAGAGCTCTTTGCAGTGGGAGCCCGCTTGCTCATGGCTCCAGGCTTCCTGGGGTCTTGCCACCATACTGGGTCTTTCTAAGACTTCTGTTGTTTTTAATCTGCTGCTTTGCAATAACCTGGAAAAGCCTGCTCTCCAACTCATTTATTTATTTATTTATCCATTTAAAGGCTCCCCCCCCCCTTTTTTTTTAAGACACTGTCAAATTGCACTTCTTAAGATTCATGGTGGATCTCCTTCCGCCTGACTCTATTACCCAATTTAAATACACAACAGCAAGAGGGGTTGAATGCCACTGTGTTAACACAGTGCCAGAGACCTCTGTGAGGTTGTTTGTTAAAAGCAAATTGTACCTGTTAAGGGGCTGGGAAGGGGAGCACAGCTGCTGTTAACTGCTTTACCAAATTGACTCTGACTCATTCGTTTCAAATGAAAATTGAAATGCTTTTGACTTCTTCTTTTTCTTCCTTTTTTTTTTTTTCTTCTTCCTTCCAGTGGCAAATTTGCTTTACTTAACGCTAAGTGGGGATCATTTCTTGTGATTACTGAAAAATGCATCATAACTTTTGATTACGCTGCTATTAAGGATGCAGAATGGCAATTGCTGCTGCTTGCAGAGAGGGAGAGAGAGTAAACGCTGCTGGAAGAGCTGATGTAACCCTTTGCTATGCTGAGTGCTGCAGAGAAGGTGTAACTGCTGTTGGTCTGTGGCCGCAGGCTGGTAGGGCAGGACCTAGCGGCTAAATTCAGGCTGTGGGTGCAAGTGAGTATGAATGCAGATGGCCTTAGAAGGATGAAGTGAGGGCTGGATCATCACTGAACTGCCACAGCTTCCCAGGAGTTTGCATTTTGCAGGGGCTAATGATCCTCTCTTTAAACCGGAACACCTTGGGAGGATGGGGTGTAGTTTGGAAGAAGGAAATGTTTCTTGGGGATGGAGAGGGAATGCCCTTAGCAGCAGGATAAAGGATGCACATCCCAGGGTTGCAGAGACCCTTCATCGGGATGCAACTTTCTGGCAGTGGGATTTGGATTTACAGTGTGGAAATGTGGAGAATGGTGTAAACAGCCTGGGAGATGCAGCAGGAGAGGGGGGTTCTGGGGTGCTCAAAGACATTGCCTACAGCACATGGGGAAACTGAGGCAGGGAGAAGAAGGTGAGAGGATGAATTGCTTTACATCACGTTGTGTTTTTCATGCAGGGATTTCTTGTGTTTAGAGAGAACTTGCTCTGCCATAGGGAATGTTTGTGCTCCCATGTGTGTGAAGATCCCCAGGGTCTGAATTGAGTACAGGGAGGTGATGGAGTATCTGAAGTGCTGTGTTGGACCCAGTCAACCCTGCTCCTGGGGCAGCTGGGCTTGCAGAGCAGCAGCAAAGGCTCGAGTTTACGATAAGTGCCAATGAAGCTGATGAGCATACTGGAGGCAATGCTCCCTTGGATGGGGAAAACACTCTGGGACACTGCAGAGAGCCTTTTCCTGGTTAAGGAAAGGTGTGATCGATGTTATACTCCTGCTACTCAGCATGGTGGGCTATAAACAGAGCACGTGTGGACTGGTGTAAACCTGTGTGTGTCAGCAGTGTGCAGGATTTGGGCTGTTACCTGACTTGAGGGTTGCATGGTCAGCCTACAGACAGCTCATCAGAGGGGCCACCAGGAACCAGGCAGGGAGTTTTGGGGGCTAGTCTCTCAGATGCTTGCTTCTCTGCAGCCCCTTTCCAAAGAGTCTTGCTTCACTATTTTTACTGCCCCTTTTGTAGCTCTCCCAAGGCACCACCAGCCCTCTGTGGCTGTTTTAGATCCGTTTTCCCCCTGTGAACTACGTTTCCCAGAGTTCCTAATATTAAAGGACTGAAGGGCTGTAACAGGCAGTGCGGAGCTGCCTCTGACGAGACACAAGAAACGTTGGAAATGAGGCTGTGCTTAATTAAATAATAAGCACAGAAGAGCAGCCATAGCAGACATTTTACAACAGGTTTGGAAGGTGAGGCTCCCTTCAGAATAAGGGAAGGAACCCTTTCTTTCTGCTGCAGTCTTTGTTGCTCTGGGGAACACTGCGGCCAGCTGCAAACAGCTGTTTCTGTCTCATGCCTCGGAGCAGCAGAGATGTTGGTGGGAGCGAGAGCACAGGCTGAGGTACTGAGGATGTGTTTGTGAGTGAACCCATGCTCAGGAAGAGGCTTTTCTGCCCTAGCAACACTCGCCTCTGAGCCTCCTAGACCCAGGAGCAGTGCTTTGCTAACACCGCAGGGCTGGGAAAGTTAAAGGTGTATCAAGGACAGAAATGTATGGAATGATGGGATGCAGTGATCAGACTGCAGAGCTGTAAAGGAAAAAATGTAACAGCTACAAGTATTGATGAGACAGCCAGTGCCCTCCATGGAGAATTATGAGTTCTGCTTTGTTTTCTTCCCCCTCGTTGTGCACCAAACTGAGCTGGATAGCAGAACAGACTTGGCTGGTCTAACCAGTGAAATCTGCTTATGAGAAGGGGCCTGCTTAGAAAGCTTTGGCAGTGGTGTGAATTGAATTTCTTGGCTACGGAGCTCTTGAGGGATCGTACCTTTGCCAGCTCACCGCTATGTCCATCCCCGGTTGAAGGGGACCTAAACCAGTTCTTGAAACCCAGTCAGCTGCCACCTCTAGCATATGGCCATAGTAGGGGTTGGCTTTGGCTTGGGAGAAGGGGCATCTTCCTGGCTAGAAGCTGTGGCTTAGCAATGCACTGAGGGTCAACCAGTCTCAGCATTCCCAAAAGCATATACATCCGTGCACAGAGATACACATATTTATGCATATATGTGTGTATATGTATATATAAAGTACATATATATATATATTTTTGCTGGCAGCTGAGATAAAAGGGATATAATGAAAATGTAAACGAAAAACTTTACACCAGGCATGCCTGACAGAGGGAAGATTGATATCCCATGATGCTTTGTCTTGATGAGACAATGAAAAATAACCACCACGGCAGCTGTGTCAATATCAGACTTGGTAATGCACCACTAGCTGTGGGTTTTTATTTAATCCGCTTTGCTTTAAGATGATAACGGTTGTTACTTTTCAATGCCTGTCTGTCAGCACCCTGGCATTGCAATATTCCTCCGCAGCTTTGCGAGCGGGTTTCATTTATTTTAAAATACCATTTCACACACTGCTGACTTTTAACAGTGTTCCATGTGAGTTTGGGAGATTGAATAGTGACAGAAACAACACTTTTTATGAGAATACAGAATATTAAAAATGGGGCACAATATACAGATGGCAGTTTTCACTACAGCTTGTTTTTTTCCCCCCAACCTGCTTCTGCTACTCAGCTTCCCACTGAATGCATTTGTAGTAACACCATAAATGTCACTTTCGCTGACTGCCTTTTGGCATTTTATTTAAATGGGAATTCGGCTCTTGCTGCTGCTGCCGCCGCCGCTGCATTGAGCTCGTGTTTTGCAGGAGTGCCGCTGTGCGCGGTCCTCTTGCATCCAGCGCCTTCTTCATCAGCTTGGATCCAGGGGCTGCCAAAATAGCAACCCCAGCTGCAGCAGAGTGACGGTGTGTGCATCTGTGTGTACGCACCTGTGTAACTCTGGGAGGACCGGGAAGGTCACTGAAAGCCAGCCAAGAGTGGTTTCTGCTTGGTGAAATAGGTTTTCTTTCTGCTTGGCTTCTCTAAGACTCTCATCTTGCCAGCAAAATGCAAACTCGTTTGCTGCTGTGATGGCACCAAGATGCAGGTGATATCTGGAGTTAGGAACTCTTGGGTTTAACTCCTGGGGCTCTTTTGGCTGCTTTCTGCCTCAAATCTGGCTATTTGCTTCAGCTTAGTTGCTGTGGTGTTGAAGGGGACAGGTTTCCAGGGGCAAATAACAGTAAAGGCTTCCTACAAGGTGATACAGTCACACAACACATCCCTCTGTGTGCCTGGCTGGTGCTCCTATAGCTGTGTAGATCTTGGAAATCTCAAAAACTCAGTGTCTGAAGAGCTGTCGTGGGTGACAGTCCTGATCTGTCTCCTGTCACAGGGCTGGAGGCAGCTGCTGCTCTGCAAGTGCTTTCGCAGGGGACCATACAGACTGAAAAGTAACAGGGAAGGGGGTAAACTGAGGACTTGCTTTGATTTGTCCCCCAAAACAGCCTGTGTCTTAGGGTGATGGGAGATGACCAGTAACCTCCTGAAGGAGTTGTAGGAGATGATGGTGGCAGAGCCAGGACTCCTGCAGCCTGATGGACAGAATAATGTTTTTGTTTGAAAATGGAAATATTTATTTTACTTAACATGGGGAAAGAAGATTATGCAAAATAATTTTGGGGTCTTCATTTGTCATTTTGAGGCAGTGGCTGGTTGCAGGAAAATACTTCTTTGTTTCCTACCCATGTACCCTGTAGAGGTCCTTGACATCACTAAATGCTTCATAAAGTTCTTTTAGCGTTTTGGAAAGTGATAGATGTAGGATTTTTACTCTCATCTCTATAAAATGCTTTTATTTTAATCTTTGAGCTGGAGGTTCATTGTGCAGGTATACGAGGGCATTATATGAAGTATAATGACCTGAAACAGTATTGTTCCATCCTCCCTGTAATATTTTTGCTATTACAGATTCTTTTACTGCAGGACTAAGTGCACCTGCATACCTTGAGCCCTTCTGGGAGGCTGGAAATTTGTCCTTTTCTGTTCCACTGGGACAAAGCTGCTATTTCTGGCTTTGTAGGTTGCAATGGCATTGACTCTCAAGTAGTGATATTTTAATGTACATAAAGCTGTTTTCCAGTGCAGGCTGAATCTTTTCCCCTCTTGGCCCCCAGGGAGCATGTAGCAGGGGGTGGGAGGAGCGGGATGAGCCATTACTGAACAGGTTGACTTTTTAAAGAAAATGTGAGCTGTTTGAAAATGCTCCTACATGTGCAATGTTCCAGGCAATCCTGGGAGATGGATGAGCAGCGAGAGTGCAGGTGAGGCAGGCAGAGGCACAGGAGAAAATGTTGCTTTCGTGTCTCTGTCCCAACAGGAATAATTTTCACATAAATGACACCTACCTGTTATTTAACACTTAAATCATCAAAGTGTCCATCAGCACGGGGCTCTTTTGTGTTGGGTGCTCCACAAATATAAAAGTGTGTGCATGGGGAAGCGTGGAGGTGGTTTATGGCTCCCGTTTTAGGGCAAGGAGACGATGCAGGTGACCCCTTCAGAGCCCTTATGCTCCATTATCTATTCATCATCTATTATAACTCTTCCTTGTTGCACAGAGTTGATCCTACATTTCATCAGGTAGGAGCCTGGTGCACACAAATCAGATCTATGGTCTAGTTTCCTAGCGTTAATTTAGGGAAGCTAAACTTTCCTTTGGGTGTCTGGGTGAAAATCACTCAGCTGCACTTGTGTATGTGTTGGCACTTGTAAGTCAATAGCGATACTCTATTTGCATGAGCCATCAGAAGAAAAAACAGTGTGCTTTTAGCCTGATCCTTTCTGGGCTTGTGGGCACAAGGCAAGATGGATGACAGGGAAAACAGTCTTCATCACAAGACTGATGCTGGCTCTGCATGTTTTGGCCCTAGTCTAGCATTTCCTAAAAATTTAGCCTTCCTGTTTCCCAGAGTCAGTGTTTGCATAGTGCAAATGGTTTGCCAGTGTGAGTTTAGCTGTTCCTCAGCCTTACCTGGCATGGCTGTGCCAGGGTATATCACTGAACTCCAGCATGGCATGTGTAGTGTATGACTTGCTCTTCACAGCTCACCAAAGCAGCTCCTTGAACAAGTGAATGGATTAATTAGTCTGATATGAAGAAAGAAGATTCCTTAACATGTCCTTCCTTCTAAACATTTGTTTTCTGTGGGGCTGGGCAGTGATGCTTCATGTGAGACAAATGGTGAAGTGTGCTGGGTAAGGGGATGTTGTTAAGGCTGAGTGAATTATGGTGACGGGTCACATCTGTCTCAGCTGTACACCTAAGGAATGTGTGTTTCTAGTGATGGTTTGGAAACCTGTGGAAGATTGAGAAGAGCTGCGAGCAAACTGTGGGTGGTCAGTGGGTTGGAAGGGTGGGATTGACCAGCTCTGGCAGCTTCCATGCATAGCATTTGCCAGGTGAAGGAATGATAGGTCACACTGCAGCAGATCCCAAGGGTTGGCAGATCCCCTGCGCTACATGGTCCTTCTGTGGCACCTCACCCCTCAACATTCCCCAGGAAACTCCACGCTGACTGTCACAGTTGTAAACTGTGGACAAAGACAACCTGCAAGAGTCCTGAGCTGTATGCAGGGGTTGCAACCTCTCCGCAAAGAGCACTGAATACCACTGGGAGTTTCCACCACTTCCATCTTCTGTAGCAATTCTCTTGCTGTTATGGGTAGTAATATTGGTACCTGGTAACTTTTGTGACAGTTTCTGTTTCAGAGACTGTTAAGCTTGCAGATGAACAGTTCTTTGTCCAAGTTAGCAACTAATGTTTCACATGACAATATCTTTACAGCTATACCCACTTGCAGTCTGAGTCAAAATCAGATTTACTTTCTGTTAAAACTGCAGATTTGGAGAATTACAGTGTCATGGGTGGGGGGCAGCAAGTTTTTTTTGGTAAGATGATGGAGTGGAACCAAAATGGCAGCATTAAATCTTTGTCAAGGGATCTTAAGAGGGATAATGTCTAGCTACATTAAACAAACAAACAAAACCAAAAGCAAATCAACAAAATGGAGATAATGGACGTTTATGTGGAAACAAACGATACACTATTTTTGAGTGTGCTGGAGTTTTCCCTGGGTAATGGACTACTTGTTCAGATGTCATCTTTTAAGTTCATTAGCTGTGACCCACCCTCCACTCAGTATTTTACTATATATTCTAAAACACTACTTGCATTATATTTCTATCCTCATGTTTCAAAATATTATCTAGGACAGCTTTAGTTACCCTTGTATTATCTCTTTCTTGAGATCTGAGTATTAATATGATTTGGAGGATGAAATACAGGTTCACATTTTTCCGTGCTGCTCACTGTAGAGCTAGGAAATTACTAACTTGACACCTTCCGTTTTTCTCTACTTTTTCAGTTGTGTGATGCTCCCTGCCAAACAGGGGTGAGTTATAGATGGGAACTGTTGGGGTTTTAATCTTGGATGCCGTGTGCTGTAGGCAGAGTTTTCAAAGGGATCTGATCCTGCATTTTTGATGAGAGTTTTGCTGTTGAAGTAGGGTTGTGCTGGAGAAATACACCCCACCTTGGCTATCCTTAGACCTCTAAGTCTCCTTTTCTCTCCAAATATTCCTTCCACACCCCCCCTTCTTCTTTCTCTCTTATGCTCCACAATCCTCCAGTTGCACCCAATCCCCAAGGCAGCCCCCTGGGATCCACAGCAGTGGCTCCATGCACAAAACTGTGGGGTTGCAGAGATGGGGTGGCACTGGAAGGACATTAAGCAGTAGAAGATTGCAAATAGTTCCTGAGTGTGAATAATTTCTCCTCTCCTTTGTGGTGTGTTTTGTTTTGATTTGTTTCTTTCCTTTCTAGCTTGATTATTTTCAGATTACTTAAAGGAAAAAAAAAACAAACTATCCCAAAAGGCTTGGTTTTATGTTCCCACTTAATCTCTTCATCAGTCATGAATCCTGTTTTTACTTATTAGGTTTTTGCCATCTATTTTGATTTCTATTAATGTGAAGAATTTCTAAATGGTAATAGCAAGGCTTTTGTTTGTCTGATTGTTTGTTTTTTCTTGAATGTCTCTTATCTGTATTGGAAGACGACTTGCAAAATGTGGTGCAAAAATACCCTCATATTTTCTAGTTAGGCTATATCTGTCATTTGCTGTGCTGACCCTCTGACCAAATAATATCCTCAGCCACTTAGATATCCTCATCATAAACATTAGGTTAAGTACAGAGGACAAAATGTATATACTGTACCTTAACTTTCTAATCACAATGGAGAGTTTAGATTTGTACTTTTTTTTTTTTTTAATAACAGGCAATTCAGTTTCCTGGATGAGGTAGTTAATTGGTTCTTTATTGTCAATCACCTTAGCAAAAATTTTTACGTTTTGTTTGTGAAAAGCTCTCATCCTCTCCTTTCAGTGTTGTTTTTTATTTTCTGTAGAGAAAACATAGAGAAAAAAAATCAGCAAAATGCATGCTTTTTTTTTTGTGAGGGTCTAAAAATCATGTTTCCAGTGCAATGAAAAGTCCTAATAAGCAAGCTTGTGTAAACGAATTGGAAACTCCAGCTGAGCTCTGAGTTGTGACTCTAAGTCCTAAGGTGAGGAGAGGGGCCACTGGGGGTTATATGGAAGAGTCAAATTTAAGGAAAAACTCATTTGAGATTTTTTCCCATTTGTTTACCTGCTGGTTTCAAGGACTTCACAGCCACAGAGATTAGAAACATAACTATCCTTTAGCACAATTATTACAATTCTCATGTGATTACTTGCCACCATCAGTTGAAACTTAGAATATTTTTAGGAGCTTTTTTCCAAGACAAATTATGAGAATTTGGGAATATTACATTAGAAGTCTGAACTTCGATCTCTTTGGAAGTGTTGGGGAACCACCTATTTCATGTGTTTGACCGGGGTGCCAGGTGAGTAAGAGGGCTCAGATGTTTGTATATATGGAGTAACTACAAAGCAAGCTGTTTTCTACTAAAATGGAAACTACAGAGTCACACTGTGTGCTTAGATGTGGAGATTGGTGTGTTGGTTGGCTAAGAAAAATATCGTAAGCAGGGCAGCCTGCAGTCAGATATGCTGAACATGATCTAACACTGCTACACAGCTTGGGGACTGAAGGCAGACACGGACATGCCAGTTAATAAGCACAATCCCAGTTTAATGTCTGAACACCAACCTTGTAACTGGAGGTTGCCAAAAATCCCTCCGATTTTCTTTGGGCAGAGAAGTTGGGTTTCAAGTGTTGAAGTTCCCGTTCGGTTGAGAAGGTGATGCTGGGGACACTGGTTCATTATGGACTGCCGAGGGCACGAAATGCCAGGGCTGCACATTTCGGAGTGGAGGTTGTTTTGCTTTCTAATCAAATTGAGGCTATCCAAGTCTAACTCTGAGCTACGGGCTCCAGCCTTGAGAAACTTATCCCTTGTGGGTCACTCCTTTTGGAGAGGAGGGAGGTCCTAACGTCTCTCTTCTGGGAGACAGGCTGGAAAGGTCATGCCCAGAACAGGGAGAAATCTGTTTCTTCTACCAAGTTACCACTTGGTGTGTAAACATTCCTGTGCTCACCTAGCATGGATATTTATTGGTGGTGAATTTAGCCCTTGGAACTCTGTTCCTGTATGAACTTTTTGGAAGGAGTTGCATATGGGTTTGGATTCCTGCAGACCCAGAAGCCATGGTGAAAATATGGGGAGTTCTCAAAAAAAATTAATTGAAGCCCTGAAAGAACTTGGTTTGCTTAGAGCCCAAGTATTGTTGCTGCAGATGTAATGAGTCCTTATAATAAGTTTGGTTTAGGACTTGTTGATAAAGTTGTGTTAGAATAAAGTGACAATGCAATTTGTGTAAGATGGGGAAAATCACTGCATGGTGTTATTTTACAGAAAAATAGTGTAGGATGAAGTGTACTGTAGAGCATCAGTGTCCTGGGGCAGGTTTTGAGGCGGGCACTGTGTGATGAGGGGAGCAGGCAGTGGAAGAAACCTTGGAGGGAGACAAAAGCATTAGCAGAAGGAGCCTGCCCGTCTGAGCTGCAAGTAGGAGTGGAGCTCCCTGATCATCCTTGTGCCTGGGGCTGGCCCTGACGTGCAGGGGAGCCTGATGTCCTCCCACACTGCTGAAGTGTCTCTGTGGCTGTGGGCAGGTCTGAGCCTCACGAGGGAGCAGCTATGACATGAAGAGGACCTGCCTTCCAGACAGACTGCTTACTATGTGGCCTCTGTAGGAGCTTCTCTTTGCATATGTAAGCCCGGGGTGCAGAGGCTGGTTTGCAGTCATTCTTAGCCCCACAGGGAGCTATGAACACTTATGTTAGCTGTGCTTACAGCACGTTATTCCTTAGCTCTGCACTTACACAGCACCACTAAGCACCTGCTAATGCTCTGGAGGATTTTAAACCATCCATAGCTTGATTAAATGCAAACTGAACCACATACGCAGGGAAAATGTGGCTGTAGTTACATGAAATCTGCATGCCTGTAGCTAGATGTGGGTGACCATAAGCAGGTGTTTTGTAGTCAAGCAAGCTCTGGACATAACATCATATTTGCTACCTGTGATTGTCATTGCTGGAACTGGGTAGGGCAAATGCTTCCTCCAGGCACTAAAAATTTCCTTGCTGCTTTACAGAGATTAAACAAAAGCAAGGGATGTGTTACCTGATCACAGGCAAGTCCCTCTGATTTACAGCCCTGTAGGCAAGAGCAGAGCCACTTACACTTAGAGAGGAATTTATGGAAGGAGTGCAACAGCAATGAAATAGCTTTGGACTTTGCAAGGTGCTGATGAAATGCTTACTTTGCACTACCTTCCCACTGGGATCTGCTCCCATAGCTACTGTGTAAGTTGCTTCAAAATCCTATTGGTTTTGTTGAAGCTTAGGGCCAGGTGTACGCAAAGGCCTGGTGGCCCAGGCTCATAGGGAAAGGGGTCATTTCACTGGAAATGCCCAGATGCTGGGTTCAGCCTGCCCCTGGGCTCTGCTGAAGTGGCAGGTACCGGTGAGGCGGCGCTGGGGGTGTTCCTCTCTGTGAAGAGGCCATCTGAATTGCATGTGAGGGCCAAGGCAAGAGAAGAGTGTCGTTCTAAGTAAATTGTCAGCCGCCTTTCTGTGTGTCCTCCCCTCGCTCCAGCTTTCTCCTCACCGACATATCAGCGATGTTTATTAAGAGATGACAAGTCTATCAGGCCTCATAAGCAGCCTTTCACAAGGAGGAGATCTTATATCCAGAGAGCATCATCAATCTTGTCTCTGCTCTGCTCTTCTGAGCAGCTGATAGCGAACAAGGCTCCATCCTCTTCCCCCCCCCCCTTCCCATCCCTTCCCCTCTCCTCCCCTCCACCAGCCCTCTGCAGCACAGCAGGAGCCAGTGAAAGAGAGATTTGATTTGCATAAAGTGTTTCTGGTTTAAAGAGAAGGAAGAAGTGGAGAGAAACCCAGCTTCTCTTCGACCACAGTGCTGCTCTGGGAAGGCTTCCCCCACTGCCTGGGTTGGGGCTAATCCAAGGGTGCACAGTGAGATGCACCCCAATCAGCTGCCCAGGCAGAAGGGTTGTTAATTCTTGGGGAATCAGCACTGAGCAGGGTCAGCAGATAAATGTAGAGACTAGAAAATCCCCCTCCCTAGCTGAGGCTGATGCTGTGCCAGCGGGGACACGGGGTAGGAAGGAGGCTGTAGTCGGGCTGTGCCCTCCTGAGCACATGTCACCCTGGCCAAGGAAGGGCCATACAGACCTCTTGTGGCACAGTGTTACAGCTCAGCAGTCTCTGCTGAAAGCTGTGGCTGTAACTGGGCGTGTGGGCTGGTAGAAAAGGTGTCCTGGGCAGGGAAAATGGGTAGAGCAGATGTGCTGTCCTTTAGTAGTCAAGAGGAATGTCATATCCAGGAAATGATGTGCAGGGGGCCAGAAATCACATCTCAGAGTAGGAATCATCACTTTTCCTCCTATTTTACAAAATTCATCTTATAAGTAATTATTTTTTCATGTTCTCACTTGTGGTGAACTGATGTGTTGGAAAACCAAGGTTACTTTTTCTTCCTGACCAAATTAAGTTTCTAGGTCTTTTTCATCCTCCCTGTTTTCTACTTCCTTTTGTTGTTTGTTTTTTTTTTTTCTCCTTTTCAAAATTCCCTTTCTCACCTCTGCTTTTACTTAAAGATCCTGACTGTTTAGGACTGATTTCGTGGGCAGATTTGTTCCTGAAGAGTAAAGATATGTTAAGAAAAGCCACCAGTTCCTCTTTGCAATATCCTTCCACAGCTCTGCTCATGCTGGCAATGCTTAGTCCGCTAGGGAGAAGACCTGGATTTACTCTTGGGAGCTTCTTAGATAGCACTGAGCTTATTCAACAAAGATTTTTAATCCTTGCTCTTTCCAAGAGTTTTTGCAGTGGTGTTTCTGGCAGAGGCAGGGGGCTAAGTGATCTGTGGGCAGGTGGGTTTCAGCCTCTAGCAGCTCTGAGCTGAGCTCTGTATGTCCTCATCTCCCTTCCTCCCATTGCAGGAGACAGCTACAAAATCACCTTTATTAAATATATATAATCCCCCAACCAAGGATTTAGGTCTATTTGGCTTGCAAGGGTGGGACAAACGTTGACACGCTGTGGTTAACAATGCTGCTAAAAGTTGCATATCTGATGTGCTTTCCTTTTTTAAACTAAAAATTGTAGGCAGTGCCCCAGATATAATCAGGATGCACCTCACCAAGTTTTGCATAGACAGACAGTTTCTGTCTGAAGATGTATCAGGAAAGCTGGCAATTTCAAAGAGCTCCCATTAAAACTTTATGATGAGAAATTGAACACAAACCTCACAGAATATTCAAAGCATTAAAACTAACCCTGTGTGAAATTTCCCACCGATCTACCTAGGAGGACGTGTACTTCCCGAGGAGAAGGCAGGAGTTTATGCTCCATTTTAAGACTCTTCTAGCACTGCCTCAACCAGGATGGCAGCAGAAGCTGCCTGTGTTAAGAGATCCTCATGGGACATGTGGTGGAGAGAAATACGAGGGTTTCTTGGAGGCATTTGAAGCCTGATCTCACTCTCTTGAGCTCAGTGGGAAAACTGTTAGTGATTCAAGCGTGGCAAGAGCTGGAGGGTAAGGGAAGGACTGTACAACTTGGCATATGTACCCCGTGCATTGATGCTTGGACCCCAAACTGCCAGAATAATTTGGCTTGTATTGAAAAAATGGCTGAGATAAAAAATTGGGAAGAGGAGAGGAGGAGGCAGAAAATGTCTCTTAACTGAAAAAAGGCCTGTTAGAAAGGAAATGATTTGCTATGATGACTATCTAGGTATGAAGGGATGGCAGGAGTTGCACCAAGATCCATTTGACTTAGTCTGGTATGAAGGGATGGCAGGAGTTGCACCAAGATCCATTTGACTTAGTCTGGTGTTTGTGATGGCTCCAGCACTGGGTGTTTTAGTGAAAGGCAGAGGAAATTGTAGATCAGGTGGCTGTGGTGGTGACTTATTCCCATTCTTTGTCTTTCAAAGGTCATTCAAAGCCCAAGGGTTTATGTCCCTTCCAAAATTCTGTAGCATTATGATTAGGTGTCATGAAACTTGCTGCCAATAATATGCCAACATTACCCTTTCAGTGTATACACACTCCCCTCCTGCTCCCTTCTTCAGGAGCTGAGCAGCCTGACACATCTTTCCTGAAGTAAATGGGCACGGGTCTTTTTGTATACCTGTACATGACTTGGCCATTTATATGTCTCTTCCTGATCCTTATACAAAATGTTTATTTCCCTGGGCCAGACCCTTGCTAGGAAGGGACTGAGGTGACTGGAATAGATCACTTTTTGCTGCCTGTGTCTGTAGTTCATGTCCAGCTGGCTGTTTCTCTGTCCAACAGTCTTGGTGGTTCAGACCCCCCTTGGACAGCAATCCTTTGTGGGGGTTTCACAACCTTCATGTGCAGGTATGGCCAGGGAGATAGGCAGCATCAGCAGCCTGAGAGAATCATCATTTTGCTCTGATGAGGGGATATAGAGACAGCTCAAATTGCTGCTGCTGCAAGCACCTGCTGAGCAGGGTGCTACTGTGTGCTCATGTTTCCCTCGCTAAAACTGGGGGCCTGAGGTGTGTAGGGGTCATTACTAGAAATGTGTTGGAGACAGCTGATGTAAAGCTGGGGAAGGGCAAGGCTGGTCTGTGGTCACAGTGGTGGGAAGGAAGGGGGTGCAACGTTGCTTGATTTGATCCGTGGGCTGTGCACAGACACCAACAGGAGTGCTGGTTAGATGCAGGGGCCAGAACTGCAAGGTTTGGTAGTGCAAGATGATCCAGCATCTGTCCTTACAGCAGCAGCCACTCTGGTCAGGGGTTGAGCTGGGGACCTGTTTCTCCTCTGTCTAGGGTGATAATGGGATAGTGTGGACCTGATCCTGTCCCAAAGCATATGATACACATGTCCTTGGACAGAGGTTTGTCTGCCAGTTGAAAACTGTGCTTCATTAGTCCCAAGACACAGGAGAGGATGTACCACACCAGCCAAATCATCTTCCTATTTCCATGCTGCTGCAAGCTGCTTTCCTTGACAGCTGCATGGCAAGAAGTTGTCCTGCATTCTGGGAGGAGGTTCTGTGAGCCAGGGTACCCATGTGCAGCTGGGACCCATGTAGGCAAGGTCTGAGGAGCATGTGTGGCTGCATCTAAAGCTGTTCCCCAACTACTGTGTAAAATCTTAGTTTTACTTTTGCTGTCATTGAGGAAGAGGTGAGAGTTTGTTCCATCACTTTGTTAGCTCTGAAACACACATTGAGCGGGGAGAAAGCCTCTTCCCATATTAGAAATGCCACAGCAATGAGCAAGCCAACTTCATGGATACCTTTTGCTCAGTCTCTGAAGTTTGAGAACAGCACTGGGGCTCCAGCTTCAAACACCAGTGTGGCTGTGGTGGTGCTGTGGCTGATGGACCCTGCAGCCATTAATGAGCTCATGGGAGCGCTCCTCTCTCCTATGAACGTTGTGACTCACATCTGACCACAGAGAGGAGCAGCTGGAGCCTCCAGGAGAGCCCATAATGAGGCCAGGATCTCCAGCACGGGGCCTGCTTTCTGTCAGCTCTTGGAGGAGACCGCGGGTAATTACCTCTCCTGTCTGCTGTTCTCCGCTGCTGGCTTTGCTTCAGGTTCAAACACTCGCTGACAGGGAGAAGGGTTTTCAGATACATAATTTAAAATTCTGATGGCATGTTGTCAGGTCAACATGCTGCAACATGGGAAGAGATTTTACATCATAAGGACTCCAGTGTCACTCCTGGCTACACTGCTCATCTGGCGCATTTCTACCTGTTTGAAGGGTACACGATAGGTGGATTTCTGTCTGCCTTTGGGTTTCCCTGCGGTGGGGTTGTAGCCGTGCATTGCCGCCTCTTGTCAGATCTTATGAGGTCTGTGGTTGTCTCCTCAGTCTGGTTTCATGTTGGGGATCATGCAGGGTGCTTGAGTTTGTTATTCTGTATTGGGCTGGATTAGCCAGAAATAGCAGGAGCATCTTGGAAGCAACAAAGTTGAGAGGAAAGAAATCCAGGCTAAAGATCACTATAAATTGCTGTAACCCTTTCTTTACCTCATGTCAGCACCGTTGCAGTGGGGAAAACTTTTTATAAGGGTTCAATATGATGGGTTTGTTTGTTTGTTTGTTTTCTTGTGCACAGCCTTGGCTTGCTTTAATTGGCCTCTGTCTACTGTCTGTGGTTTCATAGTTGGGTAAGGTACCCTTTGTTGTGCAAAGTAGCATCACTCCTGAAGGGCATTACCTTGTCATCAGAGAGAAGGATCCTGATGGTCATCTTTTCACCTGCCTTTGATAGGACTGGGGAAGGATGCTTTGCCCCATAAACTTCATCTTCCTCTCCTCAAGGCAGCTCAGTTTCCAGCATGGCCTTGCTGGAAAACAAGCTTAATCAAATAGCAGGGTCTGTCCTTGATGTGGACTGAAAGCAATTTTCCCTGTTGTGTTGATGGACTAAGGATCTTTCTTTGGGATAACTGTGTCTTCTGGCCTTTCTTCTGGCCTGGAAGGGAGCAGCTCCGGGCTGTCCCAGTGTGATGTGAGCTGAGCTGACCTCGGTAAAGGAATGACATAGACCTTCTGCAGAAAGGAAAGAGTCTTGGTGTAAACAGATGCAGAAGTGGCTGAAACAGGGGAATGTTTTAAGCTTGGGGAGCAGGATGGGCATCTGTTGCCCACGAGCCAAGTGCAAGTGGGCGATAAAGGGAAGAAGTTGTTGGGGAAGGAGTGTGCAAAGGTTCAGCTGCTGTCTTGGTGTTTTACCCTGCCTGGTGCCAGCTGCCCGCCCTCCGCATGGTGCGCTGGGCATGCCCTGCAGCGCCTGTGTCCAGCTGCCCGCCTGTGTCTCAGGGCAGCTGGATCAAAGTCATAGGTGACCCCCCATACACCTGACACGCCTGCCCCCAGCCAGGGTGCGAGGCAGGCGGTGCTGCCGGCAAAGCTGCCTCCAGCAGCAAGTCCTGGGTTTGGGGCTGCGGTCAGGGATGGGAGCCGGGCACCAGCTCTGTCCGGAGTGAAGCGATGCTGAAACTGCTACGGAGGAGCAGCGCAGTTACAAACCAAACGGCTGGGATTTGGAGGTGGTGTTTGGGGCTCGTTAGCGTTGCATTTCCTCCCCCGCCCCTTTCTTGCTTTTCTCCAGGACTATTATCCTTTCAGCCAGGAGGTGGCTCCGGAGCACGCTGTGGAGCTGGGCGTGCAGTAGCCAAAGCGACAGGGGGAATCTGCGACCGTCACCAGTTGGCGATGAAAGGCAGGTGGCCTTTTTTCCAGCTTCCAGACGGGATGTGTGCATGTCCTCTGACACACATATGCAGAGGCAGCTTCAATGCATTTCCAAATGCTTCTGACACTGTGTCCTCTGATGCAATGTTCAGGAAGTGGGGAACACGCTTCTGGTGCTGGTAACAAGCTTGGCTCAGACTGTCCTTTGGGAGCGGGGATGACTCCAAACGCAGTGTCATACCAGATGTAGACTGTTCTCAAGAGCTCCAGACCTGCAGAGAAAGTTGTTGTGAGAGGCAGCCGTTCTGAGCTGTCTTTGTGCTTGCCACAGTCCCCAGGGAAGATGTAGGATGTGATGGGCAAAGCAGGGAAAGCCTTGACAGAAGTAGCACAGAGGAGTATAACTGCTATCTAAGAAGATATTAGCATTGCAGGCTTTGGAGTCTGTGCCAAAACTTATGCCTTGGCCATACAGGGATGTCAAATCATTTATGATTTGCTCTCTGTCATTAAAGTCTCTACTTTCTCTCTTGAGCCGCACTATGCAGAGGAACACCTGACAAATGGAAAACTCTCGTCCTTAGTCTTTCTGTGAGAGGAGAACAAGATCATGGCAGCCCCACACTCTCCTCATGGTAGAAGCTTTAGGATGCCCTGGAAGCAAGGAGTCCCTGCTCTTCTGTTAGTACTGTGGTTTGGCTCCTAGTGTTCTTCTCTATGCTGAAGTCTATTGCCCGAGGAGAACTTGGCAAAACAAATCCAAAAACCACCAGACGCACATCTTGGATACATGCACCCAGATATGCCATCACTGGGTGTGATCTGCAAGAAATTTAGGAGGATTAGCTCTGGAAATCTAATTTACTCTGCATTTTGATCTTCCTTAGAAGCTTGGAGAGGAGCTGGAGGGACCTGTGATTTCAAAAAACAGAATTTACATTTTTGAAGAGCAAGCTGAGCAGGCCAGGGCTCCTCAAAGGACATTTGAAGCGGCTTTAGAGAAGAAGCAGGCCTAGATCTCACTGAGGCCACAGGAGAGCTGTGTTCAGTCTGTTTCATGGAAGTACTACCTGGACTGTGTTTGGAAGATCAGAAGAACCAGACATCCTAGTACTGGTGCAGCTTCCCTCATCCCATGGGGAGAGAGGGATATTAGGTGAGAAGCCCTGTCTCGTGGAAAAGAGAGAAGGATGTTGTAGGGGACATGGCAAGGCCAGAAGGAAGCATGGCAGCTTGACACTGAGGTGTGCTGGCAAGGCAGTGACCTACAAATGTCAAGGCTGATCTTGGTACTTGCTTAGATAGGAAGCAAACTCTCCTGACCCTTGTGCTTGGTTGAGTGGGAGGAGAGGGTAGACTTTAAGAACATGTCCCTGACACTCATTTGGCATGGTGGCTATCCTGCTCCCACAGGGTCTGGCCAACTCATGTGTCTCTGTGTGAGGCGGTTCCTGGCTCTCATGTGCTACAGCCTCGGCTTATGTGTGAGATGCTGTTGGTGCTCTTGTGTGCGTCTCCTCTGGCAATGGTGCTGGGTCAGGGCAGTGCCTTGGGGGAACCAGCTTTACTGTCAGAACAGTTGCTGGTTCAGATGGAGGCAAGTTGTGCTCAGCATTGCTGTCCTGTGTTTGTGGGGAACCTTGTGGTGTGGCACCAATGTCCTTATTCCCAGCTGAAATGTTAAGCTGCAGCATTTATCATCTGATCTGTGTGTGTGCCCTGGTTAGGGGAATGGCCAGAAGTCTTTGGATCTGTTTTGGGTGGCTGTGTCATCAACAGAGCACAATGTGATCCTTCAGGCAAGATGTACAAGTTTGCCTAGGCTTCTGCAGGCTGAAGAGACAACCTGTGGCAAGCAGAGGAGGGCAGAGTGTGCTCACTTAAAGCACACTCTCATGGAAATGCATACACAATGCTGTTACTGAAGCTATGGGAGCCTTCTGCACTGGCTTCAGGCTTGTCACACTACACACAGAGACTGTCTTGCCCAGAAGGTGATCTGACAACACTTTGTCTCTTTATCTCCAGCGGCCTAGCTGTGCTGTTGGTGGTGCAAGCCAGACATTGGGTTCCCTTTCCAATGTCTGGGATTAATGGGGAGCCTTGTAGTGACTTTGTGGGCTTGGAGATAAGTTCAAAATGATTTGCCTGTTGACCTGCAGAAGTCTGTAGTGGGACCAAAGACTGTCGCTGAACCTCAGCCTTCTCTGCTCATTGCCCGTCTGCAGCCTGTCTAGTTTGACTGGGAACCAGGGCCTGCAAATGGGCCCTGCTATGAGCTACTGAATGTTTGCTCTTCATATCCTATTTATGGAGGCAAGAGTTGAAGGAAGAGTAAGGACTTTAATTCAGCTTTAGAGTCTCTGCTATTTACTGACCTGTGCTTTGCCAGTGCTGTCTGTAGTGGAGAAGGAGGGTTGTTTCAGCATCACGGGTCCTAATCTTCAATCTGGCAGAAGACTTCGGAGGACAGACCCCTACCCCAGACCCTTGCTTGCTTAATGAGTTGAATCTAGAATTTATAGCTGGTTTGGTTTTCACTGAGGTCTATAGGGTGAGACCTACCTCTGCAGTCTGAGGTAAGTTGCAGGTACTGAACTGAAAAATCCAAACTTGTTGCCCTATTTCAAAATGTGTAGTGGATCCTGTCTGATTTCTGCTTGTCTACGGCTTCTTTTGGAGCTGGAGAGAAAGAGAAAAGATTCACCAGGCTCCATGTGAGGTGTGACTGTAATTCAGTCTGGGTTGCTGGACGCAGAGTCCATTGTGGGCTGTTGGAGGAATACGTGCCCTGCTAGGGTTAAATGCTTACATGAAATCAATAGAAGTTTTATTGCCACCACGTGATTTCAGCTGGAACTCTGCCACCCGTAATAGAAGCTGTGTTAGGTCTCCCCCCTCAAACTACAGGACAGATATATTAGTCTAGACAAGTGAAAAATAGTGGTATATTGGGAGGCTGCGTTTTCATTATGTAAATGGAGCTCTACAGGAGGATTAATTGATTATTCAGTTACTGTGGATCTGTCTTGGATGGCCTGGCAAGATGAGAGAACCTGATGGAAGCTCTCCAGTGATGCTATAGGGTAGTACAAAGGAGTCCTTGAGCATCCCCTGCTCTCCTCCAGACAAGGCATAGCGTGGGCACATTGCATGTTGCTCTCCCTACAAGAAAACTTGCTTCCCAGAATGGTGTAGGTCCCTTTATGCTTTATGACTGGTGACTGTATCTTGGTACAGGCAACAAAGACTTGCAAGGGGTAGCCAGAAACACCTGTTTTAGCCTACAGCCATGCTGTTTGGAGGGACTCGCCTATTACTTAGGTCTTGCTGATGGCAGCTGGAGACCAACCAGAGGGCGCATTGCTGCAGGTGCTGGGAGTGGTGTGAGAGAAATCCCCTCCTGGAGATTCACCCTGCAGGTGAGTGATACAGAAAGAGGGGGGCAATAATTTGGAAAGGTCAGTTGAGGGAAGGAGGGCACCATGATGAGTTCAGGCCTGAAGATGTATTTCATGGGCAGCCTGAGAGGAGATCAAGTGGACACTGACACTCCAGGTGAGTGCAGTACAATTTAGGCATCAAGGTTGGCGTCCACAGCTGACTATTTTGGAGCAGGGATCAGCTGCTAATGGGAATGGCCACCAAGTGAATAGTGCTGCTGTTCTGCTCTCCTCTCTGTTGCATCCATACATGGTGTTTTGAGGGGAAGAAAAGGATAGCTTTCTTGTATGTGTGCTGAGGTCTCCACTGCTATCTGCATCAGGCAGGGTGGCTGTGGGTGGGGACAGCTCTCAAGCAGCTCTGCTCTATCCCTGTGGCCCTGGAGGGTAGAGTCTCTTTGGAGGTAAGCAAGCAGGGCTACCACATCTTTGTAACTAGCTATGTCCCTCCTGGCCAGGATATCAACACATTATAGCATAGAATTTTCTGAATTGGAGCTACCTGTAGTGCCCTCCACAGTGGTGGGAAATAGATCTGCACAGTCTGTTAGGCTCAGGTTGCTGGAGGAAGAAAGGACAGCTGTGGTGAGATGGATGTACTCACTTTCTGCTGTCCCACCGCATGGGATATAATTGCTTTATCTTTTTCTCTTCTTCCAAAACCATTCTGATACTGCTGCCCAGATGAAATTTTGTGAAGAACATTTTAAAACAATTCTTAGCCTTTGGCTGAAAATTCATCACCTGTGGAAAGTTTTACAAACAATCCTGACATTTGGAGACTGGGTGTGGAAAAGCTGTGATATTGGGCAAATGGAAATTTAGATCCTGTTTCTAATGGGTGAGTGCAGATACTGGAACTGAGGACAATGTATCCCCAGATTTGGGTGGGAAACAATGTTTTGGGAGTTGAAAAGTTCCTAGTGTTGAAAGGACAGTTTTTTTCAGGAAGGGCTGCTTATGCTGGTGAAAGAGGAAAGCTTCCCTCTCTTTCCATGCCTGTAAAATGGGGGGAAAAAAATGTATATTCAGTTATCTCCTTAAATATAAAGGACTCTTCCAGAAAGCTTGCAGAGTTTGTTGCAATCCTGCTGAGAACAGGGCAAGAAACTCTCTGGAGACCAAAGTAAAGGACCACAAGGGATGAGAGAATATTTTTTTTCTTTAATCAGAAGATGATAGGTGGTCAACTACCCCCTTCACAGGGGTGTCAGAATTGCACTAGACTACTATGGTAGGAGGTGTGAGATGGCTTTTTACATGTGTGTCCTGATGTTGTGAAGCCAGCAGAGGAGACTGATTGTTAGACAGGCAGGTCTTTAGGTCAGGGCTTCCACTGAAGTTGGAATTTATATTGTGTTTTCCATTTATATGTGCTGATGGCAGTGCAGTGCCTGTTCTGTGCTGCTGACATGTCTTGTGCATCATAGATGGCTTTGATGGGTTTTTTTGGGTTTTGTTTTTTGAAGTCACGAAGCACTAGCAATTTAAGTGCAGGGCAAAACTTTGCAGACGTGAGGCTTGTTTGCAAGACAGAGATGCATTTCCACGTCCTGTCTCATGGATTCCCGAACAAAGATGTTTACAGGAAAAAAAAAAAAAAAAAGGCACTAATGCTACGCTAGGAGGGGGGAAGCATAATGTATTCTTCAAATGTTTGTATGTCAGCAAAATGCCTGCAAACCATTCAATAGATTAATCCTGTAGCTGGCCTAAAAGGAATGGATTTCTAGCCATAACTGAGATTGGGAAAAATTGATTTCCATGTTCTTGTTGACTGAATAAGATAAAAACAACTGCCTTGGCACTCATTACTGGGCCAAGAATTCAGATCTCTGCCGCCAAACTGCAGAGTCGGGTAGAATACTGGAACCAGCCCAGTCCAAGGCCTGATGAAAAGGGACTTTTCATGAACAAATTTTAAACCTTTCCCATTGCAGAAATGGGACTTGCAGCAGAGCAGACCTGATAAAATACCTGGTGGTTTTGTAAAGGTGTGTGGCTGTATGCTTTGGTCTTTCAGCCAGAACTAGGAAGGCACTTCTGGTAATCAAAAATACGTGAATGGGGACACGACCTTGGCTAATCTTTCTACATCAAAGAGCTTCTGCTAGAGATGATGTGTGCCTTGCCACCTGCAGCCTGGCTATTAATTTGAGCTCTTGAACCATGTCTTTAAAATCTTTGGGGTAACTACTGCTCTTTGGCACTCAGTGGTCCACCACTTTTGGATTTGGAAGAGGAATATAGCAGGTGGTCTGTGTTACTGATGAAAGGGCTTGAGTACATGCCATCTAGTGGACTCCTCTGAAGTTAGAATCACAGAATGGTAGGGTTTGGAAGGGACCTCTGGAGATTGAGTCCAACCCCTGCTGCCAGCACAGGAACACCCAGGGCAGGCCACACAGGAACAGATCCAGGTGGGTCTTGAAAGTCTCCAGAGAAGGAGAGTCCCCAACCTCTCTGGGCAGCCTGTTCCAGGGCTCTGTCACTCTCCCAGTGAAGAAGTTTTTCTCGTGTTGAGGTGGAACCTCTTGCGTTTTGCCTTGCTACCATTACCTCTTGTCCTATCACAGGGCACCACAGAAAAGAGACTGGCCCCTTCTACTCGACACCCACCCTTCAGATATTTGTAAACATTAATAAGATCCCCTTTGTGTCTTCTCTTTTACAGGCTAAACAGCCTCAGGGCTCCCAGACTTTCCTCGTAAGAGAGATGTTCCAGGCCCTTCATCACCTTTGTAGGTCTCTGTTGGACTCTTGCTAGTATTTCCCTGTCCCTCTTGAACTGGGCAGACTAGAACTGAACACAATACTCCGAATGTGGTCTCACTGGTGCAGAGTAGAGGGGGAGGAGAACCTCCCTCAAAGTTGTTTCCTCTAGCTCTAGATAGACAAATTTCATCTCCAAAGGCAGTTTAAAAGAATAAATGTAAAATGTGTTCAAGTTTCAGGGAGTATATCTTCTAGTTTTACTGTTAAGCAGCTCTTAGCAAGGGGAATAAGGAGCTTATGCCATGATCATGTTCGAAGTGTTTTCCCCACCTCTGAGAAAAGACAGTAGAAAAGATGGGAAAAAGCATCTGTAGGTGGGACAGCCATGATACACCCTCTCCAGATCCATCCATGTTCTGCATGCACGGGGAGTCTCCAGCTGTGCTGGCCTGTTCATTCCCAAGTTCTTCAGGCTGGATGAGCTGTAGCTTCCTACTGGGGTGCTGTGCAGGAGAGCTGATCTCTGGCTCAGGGCAAGATGTAGGCAGCCATGGTACCTGGATGGTTCTGTCTCAGTGGGATGCAGCTGGTATTGTCACATGAAGGAACTCCTGTATCAATTCTGATCGATCAGTCTCGAAACACGACCATTGAGTAGGACACCATGTTCAGCTTGGCCTAATTATTTTTTCCTGCTTTTGTCTTAAGTACAGTTGGAACAGTCTACACAAATCAGCCCAACCATCGCTGCAAATGCTTGTGACCAAGGGGTATCTTCTAGGCTTCATTACACCATTTTGGAAGCTTCCCTTTACCCCTGGGGCTGGCTCCCCTTGGAGAACCCTCATGCAGGAAGCAGAGAAGGTAAGGAATACAAAAACACCATTTGAAGTTCTGCAAATCCAAACAAATGCCTCTTAGATTCCCAGTCTCTTGTGTTGTGGATCAGACCCATGTGAAATGGTAAAACCCTGTCCTAAAATTCCTCAGGCAAACTGGGCATCATGGCAGTTTTTGACTGACTGCAAACAGATCCCTTGATAACTCTCAGTCTTATTGACATAACTCTAAAAATACGCTGCAAAGTGTAAATAATAAATGTGTAGTATCTGCACTGGAGCAAGTAAACACCGCCTGATGTTGTCTGATATTTCACTGGCAAGGTGTCCTCAGCGATGCTCCAGCAGAATAATTTTCCAAACGAGTGACTTGCGTGACAGGTGGATGTGCTGAGCTAATGCAGCCGCGCACGGAGCTGGTTCTGGGCGAGGAGGCGCACGGGGCCGGTGCGGCTCTTTGCTGGAGACAGCAGTGAGCAGACCACCCTGAGACCCTCCTGTCGTCACGCAGCAGCTCGGCGGGGAGGTGTGAGAAAGTGCCTGGCGAGCTCGCCTTGGGCTTGCTAACATGGGTGTGTTGCTAAAAGCTTTTTTCCGGTGTGGTGTGGATAGATCAGCTTCTGAGGCTGAGTGACACACTGATTAATAATTCATGCTGGCAGTATTGACTGTTGGGAGCTAATCTGAGAATGCCTTAGTGAAAGCCGTTGGTACGTTTGCCCTGGGTGAAGAAGCTGTATTCCTGCTCAGGTGCTGGGGTTATGCAGTAAAGACGGTCTCCTGACAGCAAGGTGACTCCTGGGGTGCAGCCAAATCCTTTCCAGGCTGGCAACTGTGGCAGCCAAGACTGTGCTCCTTGCTACCCAGAGCGTGCTCGCTCCCATTTGCCTGCTTTCTGGGGTTGTCTCAAGGTGTTTGGAAATCCAGACTGTTAAAAACCAGCTTTTACTATTGCTCGTATCTTGCAGATGGACTCTTGTGCCTTCTGTCCCAGAGACGATGGGCTCCTTCTGTGACAGGATGGTCTCTAGATTGACTCTGCAGTTGCTGCTCTGGCATGTCATTGTTTTTAGGCACATTCTGTGATCTTCTTAGGGGGCTTGCAAGACCGGAAAGTGTACACAGGCTGACCTCGTCTGGCCAATTATGGAAGGACCCAGAGGGACCTTAGGAACATGGCTAGAAACATGACTCGGGTGGAGTCGCATCCACCAAGAAGTGGATGTGACTTCCAGGAACCGAGGAACCACAGTCTGCATTATTGTGGATTTTAAAGGAATGCTGCTGTAATCCTGAGTGGGAGGGTGCTACCCTCATGCTGTATGTTCTGCCAGGTTGTCAGAGGTCTTCCTTCCTTGACTATGTGAAGACAACAGAAAGTCTCTGAAGTTTCTCCAGCAGAAGTCTACAGTGTCTGTGTTCATGAGTGTTAGACAAAGGAGACCAGTGATATGTGTCCAGGATTCCTAGGGAAAGTACTCTTAGCTACAGCAGTCACAGAGCTCCAAGATCTGCCTTGCCTCTCCCCTTCTCCTAGTTCACAGTGCAACATTGCACTGACTTTTCCAAATAAGATGTAAAACTGAGCTGATGAGCTTTTGCAAGCAAAACTCTGTTAACAAGGGCAGAGATGTTAACCTTGGATGCCTGCCGAAATTGAAATGGATATAATCTCTAAATGGCTCATACCAAAATAAAATCCACTTACAAGGGCATGTTTGTTCCTCTCTCCCCTGCAGTGTTGATGTGTTGAGCACAGAGGGGACAGCAAGTTGCAGGTGGGTGAATTTTGTGTTGAATGTAGTAAGGACCAAGACAGCCCTTTCTGCTTGCTGGATGTATAGTCCTGGAGAGAGGACTAAAGAATGAGCAGAGACATGAGGTCTCACTGCCATGATCTCACTCAGACCTTGATGGGCTTGGAAGGCTTCATGCTGAGAGACAGGAGAAGGCAGGATAAGGGGCATTGTCATGCCACAGTGCAGCAGGCACAGAGCGGTAAACACAGCTACATATACATGCGTGCTGGGTTTCTGAAATAGCGATGAAAGCCCTTGCTGCTGGGCTCAGAGGACTAAGTGTGCTTGATGATGGGAGATGAGCTATAGCAATGCAGCATCTCGATCTGTTTTGGTCATCCAGCAGGACCAGAACAAGTTCTGGGAAAGATGCTTGCAGCTTCAGCTTCAGCAAACGCTTCCTCTGGCTAATGCAGACATTGCTTTGGAGAAGCCCAGAGGTATTCAACACCAACCCCGCTACCATGCGAGACAGCACAC
>JANHFX010015344.1:101787-123622 GCA_027560015.1 Chloroceryle amazona | reverse complement strand
AAAGAAAAGAAAAGAAAAGAAAAGAGAAAAGAAAAGAAAAGAAAAGAAAAGAAAAGAAAAGAAAAGAAAAGAAAAGAGAAAAGAGAAAAGAAGAAAAGACAAGACCCTAAACCAAAACCCTCGAAGACATCAGTTTTTAAAACATGGCCATTCTATTCCTGGATTGTTTTTCTGGTGCTGCACCATTAAATGGAGAAGTCTTTTCCACTTCCCTTTTCCCTCTCCCCTTCCTGTAGGAATGTACAGATGAACCTTAAAGAGGGGAAGTGGGGGAAGGGTGCCCTGTTGATTCTTGTGAAGATGTTGCTTTTGTTCTTTCTTAGTTACTAGATTATAGGATGAAAACACATGTTTCTTCTCTTAACAACGCACTGTATGGCCTGTCTAAACATAAGGAAAACAGCACTTCTGCAGATGGTGCCAAGTTTCATCCAAGGCTGGAGTCATCTTTATCGCGAGGCAGTTGCATTGGGGTAGATGCTTTGATGAAACCTGCGTCCAAAGGCCTGCAACATCACAGTTCAGAGTTCGGTTGGCTTCTGTTTCCACTAGAAGCATCTAGTTTCCAAGATTCTCTGAAAATTATTAAATGAATGAGTGAAAAAGAGGGTGGGATACATGATCTGCCGGCCTGTCTTTCCTGTATGCAAATCCAACGCATGCCCATTTGCTTCAGAAAAATAGTTTGCTAGAGCTCTGTTTACCAGCCAGCAGTTCACATGTAGGGAACACCTTTTGCAGATGAAGTAAAATATTAAGAAGAATGAAAGCAGACAATAGACTTTGCTTCTTAATCCAGGTAATGTTTGTTGCTGAGATTTTCTTACAATCATTTGTAAATTGACATCCTCTGTTTTCAGAGTTGTAACACAGTGTTTGTGGCTGCCTGACATAGGAAAGAGCTCTCCGTGGGCACAGGGGTTCCAGAGTGGGCACTGGTTTTGTGAGTAGGAGTGCTGAGGACGTGTGCCTGTTGGCAGGTGGGAAACTTTGGGTATTGCTTGGCTGGTCATCAGTGCACTGCTAGGAAAAATCCAAGTCCAAATTACTACGCTCACTTAAACAATTACGCAGAAGTTAAACCTTGAAAGTATTCACACTACGAGTCAATGATGTGTCCCATTTAGCAGTTGTGTTTCTCCACAGGATGTTCCTGAAAGTTTGCAGGGAAATGGCTTTGGCTTTTAGTTAGAGCTAATTTTGGCTAACAAAAATAGCCTTTATACTTTTGTCTTGCTTTGGCATAAATCTGGAAAATCTTGCCTCCTGAGCACCAGATGGGTTAATGCAAAAACGTTTCTTAGCGAAACAGCTGATTGTGGCCAGGACTAGTGCTGGATGCCAGTGACCCCAGTGACCCTCTCCCCACCTTTCAGCAGTTTTGGATGGCAGACATCTGGCCCCAGAGGCCAAGCGCTAGAAGATAATTCACTGCCCAAGGCATCTTCTCTTTGGCAATCTCCATGGGCATCTGCGTAGGTGGCTCTGCGTAGCTTTTCTTTCTGTCACATGGCCAGGTACCTGGGGTTGCAGTGAGGGACCTGCTTGGCTGCTTTGCTGTTTGTTTTTTTTTCCTTTTGTTTTCTGGAGCTTCCTGAATAAACCGAGGGGTGTTTTCTTTATAAGGAATTGGCTGTATGTTCTGTCTGTCCCTGTTGCTCATGCTGGGATAATCTGCGCTGAAATGGGATCTTTGTTTCCAGCACCCCTGCCTCTCTCCCTCTACACAGGCTGAAGTCATAACCCTCTCTGAGCATCCTTAATGCTGGTTACTCTCAAAGCAGTTGTGTTTTTGTAGACAGCTGTTTATCATTTTAGGTCTGTGAGGGAATGAGTGACAAATTTAAAGAAACAAAGCTACTTGGGAGACTTCACCCTATTTGCTGGAAATAAGTAAGGAAAGTTTGGGGAACATAAACCATCTGGAAGGCAGGGAAGCATCGCCAGAAGTGGGTAGATGCAAAATGAACCTTATAAGGGAATAGCTGCTTGGCCTTACCAAATTTAGAGGGCTAGACCTAGAAAGGCATACTTAGATGATTGCATTTTTGCACCAGCTTGAGGTATAAAGCAGGATGAAACCGTTTTGTTGCTCTTGTAATAAGCTATGAGGTGGGTAAACTGTATCCTATTTGGGTGTTTTTAAGGAACAGAAAAGAGAAGTTCTCTCCTGTTGTCATTCACCAGCAGTATGTTGGCATTCACCTCTCCTCCCCATTCCCCAGGCTCATCTTCTGTCACATACCTTTCCTCTCTGCTTCTGAGGCTCACCTCCCCTTGTTTTCAGCACAGGTTACGTGCCGTCCATCTCAGTCCTTTTGAGGAGGTGACAAGTGGCACAGCACATTAGGGGGCTGTGCTTAATGTATTTTATCTGCTCTCTTTGCTTCCTCATGAGTGCTCCTCTGGGCTTCCCAGTGGCTGCCTTGGTGTGGGACCTTCACAGGCTGCAGTCCCTCAGGGGTGTCCCTGCCCTAGTGTGTGTTACCTTCTTGAAGAGTGCTAACCATGCCCTCAACACTGTCTCCCTCCACATTCTCCTAATGCTCTTCACTATCTCCTCACATGTCCTCTCCACTGGTTTCCTGTATCTTTTCACCTGCCTCCAAACACATCTCCTCACTTAACTTCTCTCCTAATGGCTGCTCTTCACACTTAAATATGCCTGAGTGGAGGTGCCAATGCACCTTTGGCTGGAGTTTCGGCTCATTGTGGCCTGGTCCCATCTGTTTCAAAGCCACAGGAGACAGCTCTGACTGGCCCAAGGCAGTTCATGATCTCCTCCCACACAGGTCACCCCCACAGCCTCTGCCACTGAAACCCTGCCAGTTTTTCCCAGCACACCTCCTCTTCACAAACCCTTCCATTTTTTCCCAGCACACCCCCTCTTCCCAAACCCTGCCAGTTTTGCCCAATTTACCTCTTTTGTCTCTGCCCAACAACCTGCCCACCTCCTGCCATGCGCTGCTGGCTTCTGTCTCAAGGTTATTCCAGGATTTACTTGCAAGCAGCACTACTTTTAAAGAATTGGTGGTAATCTTGTTTGAGCTACGTACTGGAAACAAATGTGGAGGTTTTTCCCTATTAAACTCTTGTTCCTGGAATCACCTGATTAAGCTTCCACTATATTTTTAATGTAAACACATAACCCTTGTGCTTAAAGAGAGGATCCTGAAAATGTAAACTGTAAAAGGCAAATTAAAAAAAGAAATATTATGGGAATTATTTTTGTCTTTTAGCTTTTGGAGGCAACTCATAATGTGTAAGCCCTAAGGGTTCGCAATACCATGGAAGGAGCTGCTTCTCTGTTGTGTCTGTATCTGCAAAACTATAATAACCTCTGTAACTCTTTTGTGTTACATCCCTACCAAATATGTTAGTTTACATTTCAGCACATTTTTCTCTGCTTAGGTCACAGCCTACAGTGCTCTACAAACTACTAGTTGAATAGATAGATACACAGTGGTAAGAATGGACTTGTGGTCTGCGGAATGAAGGAAAATAAGGATTTAAAAAAGAAACTGCCACTGATGTTGCCCTTTGTAGAGAGTATCATGGGAAATGAAAATTCTCAGAATCTCTGAAAGCATAAGTTCTTGATTTTGAGATCTTTTCTTGGCATTGGCAAGGTCGGGAATTTCTTGGTGTGCTGCTCAGGCGTAACTCAGCTGTACCTCATTCAGGGAGGTATCTCTCATTTCAGTCCCATAGCTTAGTAACTTCAAGACTAACAAACCAGTCATCATTTAGTGCTAAAAGCTGTTTACATCTGAAACCATTGCTCAAGGAACCAATGATCACAGCTACACTTTAGACTGCCTTCAGACCCACTGAGGTGGGTCTTTTGAGTCCATGTTTTGCCCTCAAGATTTTTGTCACCTGTTGAAGCCTTGCCCATTTAAACAGTATGGACCTAAAGACCTCACTATAGCAGCGTGTAAGGGAGGAGGCATGCACTAGGCTGCTCACTACTGCTCCTTTTTGCTGCAGAGAAAAGCACGATAGCTCAGCTGGGGCCTTGCAGAACAGCAGCACAAGGGTGGGTCTTCACGAATAAATGAGATGTCGTCAGATTTTCCCTGCTCTTCCTTACGGGGGTTGTTATGACTATGGCTGTGGGAACAGGTTCTAGACAAGAAGGGTTTGCTTTCCTTTGTTCACTACTTAAAGCCAACTCAAAGGGATATTTCCTTGTAACAGCCACAGGGGTGTGTCAGCCTCACTTTGTGTTTCTTGTAGGTTCCTTGGCCTCAGCCTCCATGCGCCCTCAAATGGCAACACAACCCTTTCCTACAGATGTGGGGTGAGGTCTGGAAAGGTCGATATGAAGGCATGAAGAAGGGTGACCAGATCAGCATTTGGCTAAGCTACTGCAAGATCACCAGTTTCAGTGCATTCACCCTGTGAGACACCTCTGTGTAGTTCATTTGGATGTGCAGAGAGGGAAGTCAAGCTTGAAGCTGAAGCCTGGATCTCTGTGCAGTGTGCAAGTAGGCAAGGTACACTTCTGAAGGGTGTGGAGAAACCACCTTGAAGGGTTACATATGAAAATGTAGGTGTCCAGGTCTAAATTTGTCACTCTTGCTCGAGGCTAAATGCATTTTAAGGTGTTCTAAAAGTTGAGACATTTGACTTGACGCAGTTTAATAAATTTGTTTGTCCTTAGTCTGCCATGAGCTGACTTGAAACCAGTACAGACCTTAATGAAAAAAGTAAATCTCAATAGATTATTATGTCTTTTCTTAGTCTTTAGTTAGTCAGGAATTAATTCCTGTGTGCAGGAGGTGAGGTCTGTTACAAAGCTACAGAGCAGCAGAAAAAGCTTTTCAAATATAAGACTGAAGGGGGGGCCATACTGTCCTGAGTGTGACACACCCTGACAAACAGATTATTAGTTCCAGCTTCTTGAGTCAATTCAATATGGAAAATAATTTGGGTGCTCATATAAAAAAAAAAAAAAAAGGAAAAATATGCGAGGGCTTGTTTTGGAAACTTTGGGAAGTTGAAGTCAGACAGGCAACTTCTGAAGCCCTGATTCATAACCATGGGTGTGGGATTGCTGATGTGGTCAAAGATTTGACTTTTAAAGCATGAAAGGCAAGTTACCTGCTGGGGGACACTGTGATGAGGCATGTCTTGCTTGTGCAGCGTATTGGAAGCTCAGAAGCTCTATGTTCTCAATGTACATGTGTGGGAAGAGATGTCCCCATCTTGTTAATTGTTTTTTAATACCTTGATAGCTATCAAAGCACTGGATTCTACCTCACTCCTCACCACCTGTCTTCCATGTAGACCTCACAGCAGTATGCTGTTATTTTCTCCCTGGTCTGGGATTCAGCTCCAGATGTCACCTGGCTCTTCCACGTTCTTGCCGATGTCCAGGCTGTTCCCAAGCAGTAGTCATCAGAAAAGGACTTGATTTCCAGGGGCGGTTAAGTGACTAACCTAAGATCAAACAGTGGGACAGCAGCGGAGGCAGGAACTGAAATCAGGTCTTCTGACTCAAGTTTCTCTTGGCTGCCATCTCTGAGTTGCACAGCAGAACTCCTTTGTGCTGTAAGTTTTGGCAGTGGCGGAGACAAAAATTCATTTTCTTTCCCTGAGATAACGTATCTGTGTCATCCTGTTCTCTGCCTACTAGGAAGCAGTTTCTTAGCATTTGCCTTTAAAAAGGGAAGACAAGGAGGAGATATTTCTAAGTGGTTGCACTCTTTTGATCGATCAGAGAGGTGAGCCAGAGTGTGTTCCAGTGACCTCCTGCTATATAAAAGCTTGGCCTGCCTGACAGGACTTCTGGCTGCTGAGTAGCTGTGAGTCACAGCAGCCTTTACCGCTTGGATTCGATGCGGATTTTTTACATCAGACACTGCGGAAACGAGGTGGCCTCTCAAATATTTGCATTGCTTGGCAAGCTAGGGTAAAACGGGGGTGTATTCAGGAAGTTCTGGCAAGGGCAAGCACAGCTGGTGTTAAGGTCTTTGCAGGGCTCCTTTGTGTGTGTGTATATGTGTGTGTGTTTGTAGGAAAATAGTGAGGCCCCTTGATTTTTTTCCAGACAGGGTTCCTGGGAAAGGATGAGTCATCTGGAGATTTCCTGTGACTTTTGGAGCGAAGAAAAAAAAATGCATTGCCCTTTGGGGAAATCTTCTTGGATCTTCCACCATCCTAGTTTTTCCCTGAGCATGCAGAAAGCCTCACCTCTGGACCTAGAGCTGCTTTATCACCTCTCAGCAACTGGTGGGTACTGCTCAAGAACAACCAGCATGAGCTGCACCATGCCAGTACTGTTCCTGCCCTCATTTGCCTGGAAAGCCCAGGATCCGAACCATACAGTTTCTATTGTCTTCTTCTGCATGCGTTTCAGGAACTAAACTCCGTGTAGTGGTACCAGTGGTCAAGGTGTGCCTGGCTGGGGATGCTGGGAACATTTCCCTTTCATGTCTAAGAGCATCAGCTTGTGTGAGGGAGGGACTATGTGGCCACAGAGTGTTTTGCACAGCACCTAGCATGGCTGGGTTCAGCTTCAGGACTGAGTCAGCTGGGTGCTGCTGCAGTGCAAAGGAATAAATAGTAATGACAGAAGAGATGTGGGGGTTTCCTGTTGGCTGAGGAAGAAAGGAGTGAGGTACCTCAACTCCGAGGTGATTACTATTTATTATTTGACTTGCAATACTGCCTGCAGACTGCCAGGGCTGTCACACAAGACACATGCACGCAGAAGGCAGAGCCATTCCCCACCCTGGAAAAGGGCGTTCTCCAGAAGAGCTGAGTTGTTTGAGATCTTTGAGAGCAGGGATACTGCGATGATACTGGGGCCGCAGGGTGTTGCTGCAACCGAGAGCCATGCATAGGCAGTTTAGACATCAGGTGTATGTCTTAAGGACCTGCTTCCATTATTTCTGGATGCTCGTCACCACTATTTGGCCACCACTTTCTCTAACTAGTATTTCTTGATGTGTGCTTAGCCTTTTTATGTTCTAAGTGCTTTACAAATATTATGTAATTAGGAAAATAACTCTATTTACACAGGCAATTGCACAACCACATGTTCAAAATTCAGCCCTTGGAAATGTAGCTTCAACTGAAATTTCCTTATCTGCTCCGAACCCTCCCAGCTGCTCTTCCCAAAATGATTTTTAATCCCCTCAACCCCATAACTGAATGTGCTGATGGTAATAAAATGGATATAGCCTGGGCAGATAAACTGCCTGCCTCTGCAGAGTAAAATAAATGGGAAGAAGGGGCTGTTAGGGAGTAGGTTTTGGATTTCGGTGTTGGTCTGTTTACTAAACGTGCTGGCTTTTAGCAGAAGAAAATCAGTGCAAAACAAAACAGCCGTGGCCCCTGGTGCTACTTCTCCAGTTGCTGATGCTAGAGCCAAGGGCTTAGAAACAACCTTGTAGTTGCTTCACTTTCTCACAAGCCTCAGTGTCGTTCCCTGGCTGGTGCCAGGGAAGGATTTATCCCTATGACTGTACGTAGTGCGAGCCATTGGCACACAACTCAAGCCTTATCTCCCTGCCCAAATCCAGGGTATTTTTGTTTCTTTTGGTTTGTTTTGTTGTGTTGTTTGTTTTGTTTTGTTTTGTTTTCTTCTCTCTCTCAAAGGTTAAATGGTTCCCACAGGGTGCAAGAAAGGGTTATTGAAAACAGCAGGTCCACTTTTGAATATTGCACTTCTGGTAAATCTCTGAACCAGCATCTAGTGGTTAACCACTGATACAGGAAATGACATTTAACATTTTATCACTCAGCCAGAAATGGAAGAACAAGGCAAGTCTGTATGTGGTGAAAATGGATCATTGCCTGCCACCTTCCCCTTAAAGGCATATCATGCCATTTAAAAGGAAATGTTTTTCGAGCCGGGACTTTTTCCTCTCGTTGTGTACCTTTCTGCTTAAGGCAGACTAAAAAAGCTGGAAAACAAATCCCGTTCTTCCCCCACCCCGAGGTTTTGCCTGTTAAAATAGGGGTGATGGCCTTATAAACAACTGAAATCCTCTTTCCTGCTCTTTGTGTCTTTTGGAAGCATATCCCAGGCCCTGGAGGAAGCTGAGGGGGGATGAGGGGCAGGGGGAGGAACTGGTCATGGAAAATTCAGATTTCAGTAGATGGCACTCTCTGCTCTGACTCAGGGCTCAGCCTGTCCCTGGCATGATGTGCGATGTTTGGTCTAGGTGATCATCAGCAAATGTGCTAAAGCAGCAAAGGAAGAAAAGAAAACAGTAAGAAAAACATATTAAAAAAAATCATCAAAATAACGGGCCGGAACTTCAGCAAGTGTAAATGGCTGTGGTTTATTGATTTCAGCATAGCTGCCGTGGTTTACAGCAAGGAGCACCTGCCCATTGTCAGCGCAAGATAACCACGGCGGCCGGGCTTTCTGGCTGAGCTGCGGAAACTTCGTCCGATGACAGAGTGCATATTCAGGAAGCAAGTAAGCAAAGCTCCAAAATTAATTTCTATGTCACCGTCGACCTAAATCTCAAAAGGCTGCCAAATCTGCCTATAGAAATTCTAATGTTTTCACCAGACGTATTGCCAGGAGCGGAGTGGGGTAGAAGCAGTGAGGAACTTTCCTCCTGCAAATAGGATATGTGGGCAAATGGTTTGGCTTTTTAGCTCTTCCGGAGGCCATTTTCACCTGATGACACAGTGAGATGTTTTCCAAAGAAATAGCTTCACGGATTGCCAAAAACTTTCCTGGAAGTGAGCACTGAAACACATTAGAAAGCAACATATTAAAGGTAGGCCAGCCATCCTTGATCTGTGTGGCCATGCAAGACCATTTTTATGTGCCCGAGGGACACAAGAAGCAAATGCTTCAGCAAGCTGGTGGGTGGTGGTGGCAGCAGAGACCTCCAGGAGAAGTTCAAAGGCTACCAATGAAGGCATCTCTCCAGAAGTCCTGCTGCTCTCTGGCTTGGCTGGAAGTGAAGCTGGATGGTGGGGTGGATGCTGGAGAGCTGGCTTGCTCAGTCCCACAGCAAGGATTTTGACTCCCAGTGGTCAAAACCTCCTAGCACAGTCCTCCTGTCATTTAAGCACTGGCTCACTCAAACTGCTTGAGAGCTGTCCTTGCAATGAACTGTCACACTGGTAGAACATAGAGAGGGAATCAGCATGTCTGTGGCCTAGAGACAAGCTCAGATTTGTGTTCTGGTGGAGGTCTGGCGTGTCAGTGGACATCAGAAATGGATAAAAGAGGAAAGTGTAGTTCCAGCTCTCAGCACACTCACTGTTCAGTTGGTGTGTCAGTTCTTCAGCCTGCTACTAGTTTTCCTTTCAGGTTGTGGAAACTTGCTCAAATGCAGAAAACAAAGTGAGAAAGCTGTTCCAAGTAGCTTCTTCTTGGAACGTGCAGATGAGGGCCATGCAGAAACACGTGTGTCAGTCACAAAGAGCAAAGATGCACGTGCGTTCATGGAACCAGATTCTCAAACCTTAAGGCTGCATGTTTTTCATACTGTTGCAGTGTATTTTTGTACATCCAAAAGCCCACCCTGCTAAGGCATCCTGGTCTATGTAGAAAATTCTCTCCAGCCTTGCAAAGAAGTTGGACGCTGCTCCTGCCAGAAAGTCTGCGAAGACTTTAGCTGGTCTCTGGTCTTTCTGAATGTTTGCTGGCAAACAGCAACTGGCAGGATCAGAGCCTTGAGCTACACCTTGGGAAGTGCTACTATTTATCTCTGCACTTGATTGCACCCAATTACTTGCTAAGAACACGTTCTTTGCAAATTAAAATCTGGAGCTGGATCCATCTCTCATTGTGACTCTGCCAGCTGCCGTCCCCAAAGCTATTTTTAATCAGACAGGCACCCCCATCCCTACCAAAAAACCTCGTAACAATTAATAACAATAAAACGAAGGTAGCCCGGGTAAATGAATTGTGCTGGCTGTATAAATCAGCAGCAAAGGCTGCTAGGGAAGATCCGCACCGCATTGTTAATGTGCTGCCTGCCGCTTTGCTGTAGCCTCCGCCTCCTGGTTCACACTCGGTCGGTCCCTTCGTGTTGTTGCGTTGCCTGTCACAGGTAGGCTGGCAGATGGGCACAAGCACCTCCGCACAGCGTGTGGCTTTGATCCGTCTCACTGTGGATGTGAGGTGGGTATGAATGATCCCACTTACAGCACATCGTGTTGCTCTGCTAAGTTCTTTAATTCCGGGAGCCGCAAGCTGACAGAAAGCTGCACCCACAGTAGGCTTGGTGGTTGGGTTAATTCTCGGCGCTGTCACGTTGCAGCCTCTGGTGTGATTATTTGCCTGTGGCCATGTGCGTCCCTGTGCTGCGATGCTGTCAGAAGTTAAGCCGCGTTGGGCTGGATCAGAGCATGGACAGAAGGCCTCCAAGGACAAGCTGCTGAAGCCGTTTCAGGCAGTGATCCCGTTAAGCAGTAGGTGGTACTGCGCACTCTGCCAGCGCTGCCACGGAACGGTGCCGGGGAGATGGTGAGCTGCCGAGGGTTTTCCCGCCTGGGTGCAAGCTGGTGTTGCTTTGCTCGTGTGTGGTAACAAAACATTTCAAGGCAATTTCATTGAAGAAAAAAAAAAAAAAGAATAAAGCATAGGGGTGTGAGTCCAAAGCTAGTCTGAAGAGAGTTGTGGTGAATGGAGTTAAATCCAGTTGGTGACTGATCACCAGTGGTGTTCCCTAGGGCTCAGTTTTGGGTCCAGTCTTGTTTAATATCTTTATTCATGATCTGGATGAGGGAATTGAGTGCACCTTTAGTAGGTTTGCAGGTGACATGAACTGGAGTGGGAGTGTCCATCTGCTTGAGGGCAGGAGGCTCTGCAGAGAGATCTGGACAGGCTGGAGCGATGGGCTGAGGTCAGTGGGATGAGGTTTAACAAGGACAAGTGCCAGGTCCTGCACTTCAGTCACAACAGCCCCAAGCAACGCCCCAGGCTTGGGGAGCAGTGGCTGGAGAGCTGCCCATCACAGAGGGACCTGGGGGTGCTGGTGGACACCTGGCTGAATGTGAGCCAGCAGTGTGTCCAGGGGCCAAGAAGGCCAACAGCATCCTGGCCTGGGTCAGGAACAGTGGCCAGCAGGAGTAGGGAGGCGATGGTGCCCCTGTACTCGGCACTCATGAGACCTCACCTTGAGTCCCGTGTCCAGTTTTGGGCACCGTGGTACAATAAGGACATTGAGGTGATGGAGGGAGTCCAGAGAAGGGCAGTGAAGCTGGTGAGGGGTCTGGAAAGCATGGCTGATGAGGAGAGGCTGAGGGAACTGGGCTTGTTTAGTCTGGAGGAGACTGAGAGGAGACCTTACTGCTCTCTACAGCTACCTGAAGTAAGGTTGTGGTGAGGTGGTGGTTGGTCTTTTCTCCCAGGTGACTGGTGACAGGACGAGAGAAAATGGGCTGAAGTTGTGCCAGGGGAGGTTTAGGTTGTATTTCTTTACTGAGAGAGTGGTGAGGCCTTGGAACAAGCTGCCCAGGGAGAGGGTGGAATCACCATCCCTGGAGGAGTTCAAAAACATGTAGATGTGGCACTTCAGGATGTGATTTAGTGGTCCTGATAATGTTTAGTAGATGGTTGGACTTGATGATCTTGAAGGTCATTTCCAACCTTTATGATTCTATGATTCTACTGTCCTCCTGGCTGAGTTCCAGGCTGGGTGTTGGTATTTGGTTTTCTTCTGTATAGACTTCTTCCTGATGCACAATATCTTTCTCCCTTAACTCTGTCTCCAAACATTGCTGTTCATCTGTTATGGCCTACTCCAGAGCTGGTGGCCTCTACTGTTGGGGAGCTGCACGGTTTTAAGGGTTCAGTAAGGAAAGATAAACAGGAAATGGAAAAAAGAAGAGGAAAATATAGGGACGAAGTAAATGAGCAAACAACTCCACCACCTCTGGCACAAATCCAGGCCCCTGGAAGCACCTGACTGCTTCACAGTCAGCAAGAATTGCTTTCCCAGGTCCCATGGGTTGGCACACCCATCACCTGGGGAGAAGAGCACCGAAGCTGCTCTGTCAGTTCCTTAGCCAGGAAGGGCTCTGCAGAGGTAACCTGGAAGAAAACAGTGTGAAAGCAGGGACAGAAGAAGGACAGCAGCCTGAGGACAGCCCTGGTGGCCCCTGGGAAAAGGGCAGGAGGGAAGTAGAAAGCTGCCTCCTAGCTAGCTTGCCTGTAAATCTCACTAGGATCCTTTTCCTCAGTGTGACTGTGAAATCGAACTGAAAGTGGTGTCATTTCTGAACTTGCTTGCTGGCAGTGGCCATCTTGCTGCAAAAATCTGTTCCGATGGCCATGGGGAAGCACAACATGAGACCCTCACGCAGGACCAGCCTCCTGCAGGCTCTGAGACTTGTGCTGCTTTCAGCAAACAGAAGTGAATATGGGTATCTTACTCAGGTACTTTCTACACATGGACCTCTTCCCACACACACACACACACAAAAGGCCAATAAAGCCACTACTTTGTGCTTCCTCCTGGAGAATACTTGCCAAGGTGATGTTCACAGGACCATGGCAGGTGATAAAGGCAAGGCAGATGGCAAACTATGAGTAATGGTGCTCGTCAAGTAGGCCATTGCAAAGCAGAGCAGAAGAAATCCCTCTGAAGCAGCTACCTCTAAAACTGTGTACTCAGAAACTTTGTTCTCCTACCCAGTTACTTATTGCAATCGATGACACAAGTACAGATCTATCTCAGGCAGTGGTTTTAACAGAAAAGGGCAAGTGTCCAGACATTTTCCACTGGAAGTGTATTGCTGTGAACACTAAAATTGAGCTACATCTCCTGGACCTCTCTGAAGCTACCCATGGAGCTCCTCCAGCCTCAGCTAGACAGGAGCTGTCAAGACAGGGTATGTCTGTGCTGCTGGGGCTAAAGGTTGGAGCGGTTTCTGCAGAGAACACTCTGCAAATCTGCAGGCCAGTGGCCTCATGGATCCCCCTGTGTTGCTGGTTTCGGTGCCAGATTGCTACGCCCGAATTGCAACACCCCTGCCACCCAGGTATTTTGTTAGCATCTCAGCACTGCGTTGCCTCTTCCACACTGCTTGCAGGGACCAGATGTAAAGCTAGTTTGAGTATAGGTGTAGAGCTAACAAATTGCACCATGGTCATGCTAAGTGTGTGCTTTGCTCTGTGCATAATCTCACCTTAAACATACCACTTGTTTGCATGAAGTAATACAAATGATTTTCAGGCTGGAGACCTAATGTTGCAATTATTCTGAGGCATGGTCTCTACAGTTAAGGTGCTGAGCACCAAAGCATGCCAGCCTGGCTGAGTCCTCTGTGAGAAAATGTGCTTTTATTGGTAAGCTGGTGTTCCAGAAAGACAGAAGTGGATACACAATCTGCTTCACCCAATGCTTTGGTAGTTGGTGTCATCTGTTGGCAGAGGTGCTCAGAAGACCTCAAAATACTAATCCCAAAAGGAATGTGACTGAGGTTGCCTATCTGTTTTAAGAGATTAAAACACATTTCTGGGGAGAGTGCTGGAAGGTAAGCTGGTCTGATATCTCCTTGAGTGCTTTGCACAACAGGCACTGCGGCGAGCCCTGCACAGACATGCAGAGACGCTGCTGAAGTTCGTGTGAGGGCTCCGTGCAGCTGTACGGGTCACCTCTCCTTTGTGGAGGCTCTGCTGCTGCCATCAGGGGTAAAATTCACACCATCCACATTCACATTAGCTCCAGATGGTCGACTTGGCCATGAGGTCAAGGCCAGCCTAGACTGGACTGCGGTAATGTGGTGGTCTGGCAGCAGGCTGGTGTGGAGCGTGTGTGTAATCCACAGGGTTCGGTGATAAACTCAGGCTGATTTAACTCGTTCTGTGGGGAACAATCAGTTTTTATTCATAATCTTTGTGTTGTAAATGTGTGGAAATGATCTCTAGCAGGATAAGTGTCCTTAAGCTGTTATAATGGCAGCCTTGGTGGGGACAGTGGTGGCTTCCCCATAGGAAACAAGCGTAAGCAGTGAAATCCATGGGTGATGACTGCTGTGACTTACTGTTGGGATGCATCTTGAACAGCTTGTGAGCCCTACAATGGTGGTTTGAGCTTTAGAAAACAAGCAGAGCAGTAGAGGAGGAATAGGTCTTGTGTATTCTGCAAATGTAGTTATTCATTGCAGGTATCTAGGTGTTCTGGTGGTTTCTATCTAGATATTTTACCTTTTTTTTTACGAGAAGTGAAAGCCACATCAATGCTGCACTGGGAAAGGCTGTGAACACCCTTATAGAATGGGAAGTGATATGAAGCAAATCAAGAGAGATTAAAGAATGGCTGGAAAACAACAACACAAGTTCCAACTTGGAAAAAACACAAACTGGAGAAAAACACCTTGAAACTCAAATATGCAGCAGGAATAAATCGTGTTGAGAAGATCTAGGAATGATAGCAGCTAGATGATTGGCAGTGGTATTTCTCAAGCTGCAGGAGTGGGCAATGTGTGGGAAGGCACCCTCTTACATGTGGGAAGGCAGAGCATGTGGAATATTGCCCTGAGTGCCATGTTCTGCACTTCTAGGCAGACAGAGGCATGCTGGAGGAGATTCAAGAACAGCAACCAAAAAAAAAAAAACAAAACGGGGGGTGTGTTGTCTGTGAATATGCTATCCCATAATTTTTCATCAGAAGATGAAAAAGAGATAATGCAGTAGCTGTCGCCAGTGGTAGAAAATAGAAGAAATACTAAGCAGATTTACTTAAGGCTGTTTGGGGGGGCGGGAATCAGGAGTAATGGGAGTGCACTGAGAAAAAGGAACGTTTAACTGAGTATCAAGAAGCTTCTTGATGGAGAGATGTGCAATGCTTTGCAAGGAAGTGGTGGAAACTTCATCCCTTGGGGACATCTAGCACTTGACCACACAAAGCACTAGGAAGTTTATTGGAGGAAATGACTGCATTGGATGGGGGGGGGGTGTATGATGCAAAACATCACTTTCAATTTATCTGAATGTATGATATGAATGGAAAAATATGTACCAGGATGTTTGTGATTTCCACATTCAACAGTCTTAAGCTGCCTTCCATTTATAATGATGATAGACTATTTTATTCCCACGTTGCTCTTTTTTCCCACTCCTCCAACATTACCTTTCCTTTATTCAAGCTGTGAAGAAGTAACCTTAGAGCACAGGGGAATGGGAAGGGTTTTTTTAATCAGAATAAGTAATAGTTTTGATGTAAATTCTTGTTTTCTGGCTGGATAATGCCAAAACATAGGGCAGAAGCTTGTCACACTGGATTTATGGATGTCGCCTCAGTGGGGTGCTCCTTCTTTATCGTATTGGGAAGATGCTTGGTGCTCTCTGTGGAGGCATATGGCTTTTGTAAGTTCCCATGCAAGCCTCTTGCATTTGCCATCAAAATTGGCTGCTGGAAAGTGAATTGCCATGGTTCTTTAACTGGAATGCTTAAAAAGTCCTGGTATCCATACAAAAAGACAAACACAAAGCTAGACACACGCCAGAAAAAGTTTACAGCTGCAATGTCTGGCAAAGCACGCACCTCCCACCTGGGCATGTTCCTCCCTGTCCTGCCTGGTCGCTCATGTCCTGCCTGGTCGCTCATGTCCTGCCTGGTCGCTCATGTCCTGCCTTCTTGCGGGCTCCAAAGGCTTTTGTTGTTGCTGCCCAGATATTTGGAGATCAGGTGGTCAAAGCTGTAGCTTCAGACCAGCGGGAGCTAAGCAGGGAGAGGAGGGAAACCAGACCTAGACGTGCGGTTGGATGTGCTGAAAAGCCAGCCTTGCTGCCGAGCAGCTGCAGCTCTGGTTTAACCCCATGCTCATTAGCCTTGACAGTCTCTCTTGACAGCATGCCCTCTTCATAATCTAAAGCTGCACTTGGAAGATAAGGGCTTTGTGTACTGGTTATAAACAGCAAGGCTGGAGTGCAAATTCACAGGGCTGGAAGTCAGAGAGCAGCTTTGCGGCTACATGGAGAAAGCCTCGTACAGGGTGAGGGCTCCTTCTCTGGGCAAGTTCAAAGCAGTTTCTCCTCCAGTCTCTCACGGGGTGTTTGTGCTTTTGTTTTGCCCCCACCTCCACAAGTCCTTGTGCTGAAAGACTTTTCTTGTTTTATTCTGGAGTCACTTTGGACGCATTGTCCTCTTGCAAAGGCTTCATACTTTCGACAAAGCAAGGTGCTTGTATGCCATTGATGCGGGGGAGGGAAAACAGCAGGGAGGGAGGAAAAACACCCTGGGAAACCTTTAAAAAATCTTGGTTTTTCTTTTTTTTTTTCTCTCACAGCAAAGACTGATTGTCTTTTGAAATGTCCGTAGTTTCCATGATATTCTTGCACCTCTTGTTTTTTAATTGGCTCGGAATGTTCCCATGTTTATTCACTAGGGGAGTACTGAGAGCCCACCGACCACCCTCCCTCACTCTGTAAATTGTCAGATCCTGGAGAAAAGCTGGATTTGGGGTTTCTCCTTCGTTAAAAGAAAAAGGGAAAATCTAATGCTTCCTCTTCTACATAGGTGAAAGGAAAGCAGCTGCAAGTGGTTCTCTCTAAAGGATAGGGATGGGTTTGGTCAGTTCAGAACAGATTAGTCGGGTTTCGGCAAGAGAATATTATCTAATAGCCTTGGAAGTCATCTAAAGAAATTGCAGTAAGAATAAAGACATCAGCTGTGAAAGGGTGCATGGCCTTTGAGCTTCCTACCCCTCTGTCTCCAGCCTTTGTGTTGTCCCAGATTAATATTCCTTTTCACACAAATGCTTGGGGGGTTTCAGTGGGCTTGTCAAGACAAACAATGTGAAAAATATGGGAAGCTAGAGAATAGGTTCCCAACCAGTATCCTGTTTGGAGCAGTATTTTATGACCCTGAAGCAGATGCAGTGTCTTAACTCCAATCAGCTCCGACCTGGGTGAACACATACGAAATGTCACAAGAGCAGCTGTAGCCCAGGACCTGGTGGAGACATAGGAAACAAAGCAGAGGAAATATTAGAGGTATACCCAGGTGCGCAGATGGTCTGGGGAGGTCCCCAGAGGGGGTAATTGAAGTAGCAAGCTGTTCATCTTTGATTCAGCTATATTGCTGGACTCTGGCATCCAGGCTGTTTTCCGTTCCTGGGGCTTCTGCCTGCATCGTGTCTCAAATCCAGTGTGTCCTTATCTGTCAGCCAGCACAATGAAAACTTAGACGTGGGCTCTTGGTGTGGCCACCTTTCCTTCACTGCTATTGCAGTAGCTTGTGTGCCTGCACCACCCATCCTCTCAAACCTCCTAAACAACATAGTTCTAAAACCTTTTTTGGCTCACTGCTTTGACCACCACATTGCTCATTTCTTTGCTTCCTTCTGCTGGATGACTCCTCCCCACTTTTGCTTTTCAGGTCTCTCAAGAGTCAGTTGACCCTGCCCTTGTGCTTTAACAGATCTAGCCAGCCCCCCCCACACCAGCCCTTTTTCAAAAGCGATCTGGCTCTCCCAGCCCGAAGCCTCATTCTGTCTGGGAGACTTTCCTCCCAGACTTCTGCTAAAGCTTCTTCCTCTCCTTTAGATCTCTGAAAAGCTGCTGCTCCCCACACCCCACTGGTGCCTACCATCTATGCCAGGAGCTGAGGATGCCTGGTCACCGGCAAATAGCCTCCTTGTGATATTGAAACCTTGTCCTTCCCACTCTCCTTCACATGGGCCTAAACAAAAGTGAGATTGTGCAGAGGATATTCATGTGGCTTCATTAATTTCAGGCTCTTAAATTAGGTGGAGCGGGTTAGGGTCCCTACAGAGCCAATAAAGGAAGACGACATCTAATAAACCTCCTAAGTTGTCCTACACTTCTCCACCGACTGCACAGAGAGCTTATTTATCTAACTTAGGTAATAAAAATATCCCCCTGAGGCTCCTTCCCCTTCTTCTCTATGTCCAGCTCCTTCTCTGAGGAAGAAAGTGTTGGGGAATTATGTGTGTAGCAGAGAAAGAAAGGCAGGCGCTGATGTGAAGGGGGCAAGGAGGAGAGAAACCGATGGAAGGTGAGGATGAGGAGACAGGTGATGTGAATAGGAAAAGGAAAACAGGAGATGACATGAAGTCGTGGGAAGGGTGCAGAGATCCTGAGGCAGAAATGAACTTAGAAGGTGGAAGTGGAGGAAAGATAAATACGGAAGAGACACTGAAAGAAAAGGGGAGAAGAGAGCAACAAGAGACAGTGTGATGTTTATCAGAGAAGTGTTTGTGAGTGGGCAGGCAGGTGGAAGCCACCATGTAGGAAAGATGTGTTTGAAGTGATACCAAACGGGAGTCTGGGAGAGACAGGCCAATGACAAACTAACAAGCTTCAGGAGAAGACCAGAAAGGAAGACACAAATCCAGAGGAGAGGAAAGGAGAGGACAGGAGAGGAGAGGGTTCAGGAAACAAATGCTGACAAAGTTTTAAGGAATGACACTGTGCCAGAAGAAGGTTTTGTTGAACCTAGCAACAGAAATGTTCAGAAAGGGAAGAAAAAAAACAACCAACCAAACCAAAAGACAGCAATAAGTGGAGGACAAACTGAACAGAGTAAAGACACTAAAAGAAAAGTAGGCACAGAGAGCAAGGGTCTCAGCTTGTTGCCTTGGAGTCTTTCCAGGGACTTTAGCAGGAGCAGGTTGAGCCCTGGGGCATTTGAAATGACTGTTAGACAGAACTTTAGCCAAAACTCATTCTCATAACTCTTATGTAAAACTGATGTATCTTCAAAGCTGCTATGGAGTCATAGGTATGTAGCCCCAACCCTGTCAGTCCCTGCACTGTAAAATCCTAGATTACTGCTCTCCCTGGGGACTGACTTGGACTGGTGCTCTCCAGGTATGTAAACACTCGCTGTTTGGGTTGCACCTTGCCACTGCAAATAGAACCACTGCCCTACAAAGTACAGCAGCTTAATTCTCAATAAAAAGGGATGCAGATCAAGGTGGCAGAGTTGGGCCCCAAACTGCTCCCTAAGGAAGGTTCTGCACACAGTTTCCTTTAGATGGAGTCCATGTGAAGCAGTGGTTTCCAGCCAGGATGGTCCTCATACTTGCTTAATTAGGGAATTTTCTATCAGTGATTTTTGACGTCTGTTCCCTGCCAGACTGTTATCACCCTTTCTTTCCTCCATCCTCTTTCCTCTCAAAGAATGACCACGGTGCCTCTGAAAGCAAACAAAGCACAGGACAGGTTTGGCAGGACCTTTCAAAAGGAAAATATTCCCTCTCCGTCTGAGTGGTTATGAATAATGATCTCTGTAGCACATTTAGTTCAGACTTCAAAGCCTTTGTCACTGAGGTTGTGTCAAAGCTAATTTGAAACACAGACTGACATTAAGTGAAAGAACTCGCAGGATATACAATTCTTGCCCGGAACAAATTGTCAGAGTACCTATGGCCACCTGGGTTAAGCTGCTTTTTATAAATTACTAGATAACTTTTCTTAACAGCCTCTCCTGGCTTTCTGACTGCCATTCCTCTTCCACGGTGAAGTGTGGCTTTCACTGCTGTGCCGGTAACAAAGGCAAAAGGTGCAAAGGTGCTGAGCATCTTTAGAAACGGTACCTCTGCACTAACACTGGCACTTATGGCTGGAGCCAAGCCTGGTGCAGTTTGGCCAGGCACCACCATCCTGGTGTGATGACCCTGCCCCTGCTTTTCCACGGACTGCAGCAGATTTTCCTGCCTATCAAGCTGTGTTTGATGAAGATCAGAGTCGAAAACAAGGCTAGATGAAATCTGCTCAGCTCATTTCTGTACCCCACCCTCTGCAAAACTCGCAGACTCTCCCCCTTCCCCCTCTTCGCAAGGAGAGAGCTCTTGTGGTTAAACCTTTGCTAAACCAAGATGCAAACTGTATGGATGCCAGGGTGATGAACAAGAAACAAAAAGCACATGAAAGCAACCACCCAGCAGTCCTGCCATAGCTGGATGGATCCCACTCGTTGCTAGGCTAACTACCTGGGCATGACATTGCCCTCTCCAGACTCTGGCAACGCTCCTTCTCTGAGCCAAATACAGACACCTCCATCCCCTTGAAACCTCCCCCCACACTCAACAAGCAAACACTCACAAGTAGATGTTGCAGACAGGTGGTGCAGAACATTCTGGAATCCATCTTGCTCCCAGAAAAGCAGGAAGTCTTGCTAAATCTTTCTGTTTTCTTTTGGCCCCAAACTGATGGCACATTATCTACATTTACCTGTGTTTGCTGTGGCTTTCTGACGGAGGGGTCTTGAGCACGCAGACCATGATAAGCATGGTCAGCACCCACCTGGCAGCACGGTGAAAACCCCTGGACAAAATGGGCTCCTTGTTTAACTTGGTGCATATCTGCTCCTTGGCACAACCTTGTGGTGTTGGCTCTAAACCGCCTGCTTTGTGCTTACATGCACGCACGTAAAGGTGGCTCACAGCAAGTGTGGAGCCATTTTACTTCTCAGCTCTCCGTGAAATGCCTCAGATCAGGGTGACTGAAAAAAAAAGCAGAAAGCAGAGGACAAGAGACCACCTCCAAAATGGTAAGAGGGGTTTTGCTGGCTTTTTGTAGAGGTGGCAGTTGGGTTGGATTCTGCCAGGAGCTGCTGAGGCTAAATTCTGTATTTGACTCAGTGGATGCCTCAGATGAGGGGTACGGACTCAGTGTTTGGAAAAATGCGCTGAGTTTGCATGCCTCCATTTTTGGATGCCAGCAACCTGTTTTTACAGAGGCACTGAGTTGTTGTTTTGATCTCAGTAGGAGTTCTGGGTATATAATACTCATGCAAATCAGGCTGAGGGTATCTGAAGACAGGCAGCCAAAAACACAGGCGCCCCAAATTTGCAGGCTGCTTATTATGCAAACGCAGCTCAAAAATCTCCCAGCATTTAGTTTTCCCATGTTGATAATGCTCTAAAGACTCTAAAACATTCCTTGAATGGGTGCTGGGAAGAGAGTTAAGTGATCATTTATCAGGGAAAAGAAGTCATCCCAGGCAGTGACAGCCACACTTACTGTATTCTTGACAGGAAAACGCAGATCAAAAGACCTGGAGTTTACCTCTGACTCTCCTTGCCCATCGTATGTGCCTGAACATACAATTTCTCTGTTCTCCTGCTTGTCCACGCCAAAAATACGTATCTCGAAGTCATTCTACAAGCTATTCTTAGTGTTTGCAGAACCCAGTGGTGAGGTGGTGATGTTTTTGCTTGGTGACTAAGGTGAATGTTTTTGGGAGACGTGCTGATTCAAGACAGAGAAGATCGGACTTTTTTTTCCCCTAGAAAAATGAAAAAAAAGAAACCCCTATATTTCTTATTATCTTGAAATGCTGTATGCGATACAGAGTGGTATAGCTTCCTTCTTACTCCTCTTATTAAGGACCTTCCTGTTAGAAATTCAGGTCTGGCTTTAAATGAACATTTCCATCCTGAGTGAAAAAGTAGAAATGTTTCCATTTGCCATTTCTGGAACAAACAAATTTTGATTTTGCCAGACTAAACATTTTCAATGCTATAAATTTTTTCCTGCTTTTTTTTTTTTTTTTTTCAGCTGGAACTGTTACTTCACCTGAACTTTCAGTTCTTGTCAATCCATCTGAAATGCCATTTTCCCAGACAATATAATATTTGCAAAAAATAGTTTATCCAGCTAAACCCAGGTGGAGGATTTTAGTCTCATCTAGTTGGTTACTGATTTGTAAACTGGCCGGCAGCCTAGTAGCCAAGTTGCCAAATTCTTCTTTCTTTCTATTGCATGAACTTCTAGGAATGCCAGTGAGTAAGCAAGGCTCTGTTTTATTAGGCACCACACATCCAGGGAAAGCCAAGCTTACCTGTGCTGCTGTCGCGGTTTAGGGTCAGGGCAGCCCCTAAGACCCAACAGACGCTCTCTGTTAACCCCCCTCCCTCCCCAAAGGGGAAGAGA
>JANHFX010015344.1:78238-95652 GCA_027560015.1 Chloroceryle amazona | reverse complement strand
TCTTTACAGAAAGAGTGGTGAGGCCCTGGAGCAGCCTGCCCAGGGAGGGGGTGGAGTCACCATCCCTGGAGGTAGTGAAGAAAGGGGCAGACCTGGTGCTCCAGGACATGCTCTGGTGAGAGGCAGTAGGGGGTTATTTTGTGTTTTTGAGGTTGTGTTTGATCAGGGTATTTAGGTGGGGGGGGTTGGTTTGTTGCTGTTGTTTTGGGGGTTTTTTAGGTGTTTTTTTTTGTTATGGGGTATGGTTGGACTCGTTGATCTAGGAGTTCCTTTCCAACCATGAATCTTCTGTGACTCTGTGATTCTGAGTAGAACATCCATATATGCTCTATTATTACTTTGCCTTCTGGTTTAAAAGTGACAGTGAAAGAAAAAAATCAAGCTCAAATACTGCGCAAGGAGCAGCTGGGTGGATAGCCCACAGATCAGCCAGATTATCACAGGGACTTCCTGAGCTGTAGCTGGGGTCCAAACGATTTAACCTGCCTCAAACTGTTCCCACCAGAGAGCGCTGGATGTGGCCTGCATGCTCTGCCCAGCTGTGCCTGCCATGGTGTTCAGTGGCACCTGTCTGGAGCAGCGCATGAAGAACCCTCTGGAAGCCCCACGCTGCCATAAGCACCGGTACCCCCAGCCCACAGGACAGGACTACTGGAGGGAGCGCCGGACACCAGCGAGCAGCTTGTGCTGCCTCACCTTGCTGTCCCCTAGGCACCCAGCACCTGGTGGCACCACCATCCCCATGCCTGGCCTGGTTGGGGGGAAGGCAGGTAAATAAGGTGTCCCCGCCATGCTGGAAGGACACCTGTTAATGGCAGGGTTTCGAGGCTGGTTTGCAAAGGGGAGTATGACAGGAAAACCTCTTGCCCACAAATTCCTTGACCCGGCCTGTTTAGCAAGACAGATAAAAAGAGGCAACAGACGACACACCACAATAATCTTGGTTTGGGGTTTTTTTTGCTTATATGTCCTCTCCAAGAGAAGGACAGACAACCAGGTACAGCCATCTAGGCACCAGTGGGGTGCTCTGCTCATCGCTCAGGGCAGGCAGCAAAGTAAATACTCCAGGGGACAGCCTTAACTTTTCCAACCACCACTTCCCAGGGAAGATCCAGGCACTGCTCATATGGTTTAGGGTATGGGAAGCCTGCAGGTTTCTTTTTCTGACTGAAAACAGCTGCAGTGTGCTGTGGATAGTCGAGCACCATCGTTTTTATAAAGAAGCAGTAGCAATGATTGCACCAACAAAATTTGGCATTCCCGCTTTTATATTAAATTTTTTTTATTGAGATGATGTAATTACAAGCATTTTAAAAATTATTTGCAACTCACTGGCCCTGAGAATAGGCTTTTTTTTGTTTGTTTTTGTTTTATTACATTCATTTGATTCAGTCCCTTAGCCCCACACCTTAAAAAAACAAAAAGCCATCATCAATAAGAACAGACTAGAATTTTATTAGAAAAAAAAAAAAAAAAAAAGACATCAAACTGATGCATTTTGGATTTGCACACGATTGCAATCTGACAGTGCTCTGGAGAATGCATGTGTGGAGTTTGGAATCTGGGGAGGGTGGGAGCGGCCCAAATGTTCACAGAAAGGACCCCAGTTGTGTTCTTTGGGTGGAGAGGCAGTCAGAGTTTCAAACTTAAAATCAAGAAAATGTTCTGTCGTGGAACTGTGTGTCCTACCTGACCGGCTTGTGGCTTGTTTAGACTTGTAGCAAGCCGATGGCAGTGAAGATCCCACTTCAGTGCACAGTGTGAAGATCCTTTGTGGGTGTTGAGGTTGGAAGGGACCTCTGGAGGCCATCTGGTCCAACCTTGTGCTCAAGCAGAGCCACCCAGGGCCAGTTGCACAGGACCATGTCGATGGCTTTTGCGTATCTCCAAGGGTGAGACTGTTTCTACCTTTTCCCACTTGTGTTGGTGGCAAAGGCAGCAAGTTTGGCTACCTTGCTGCTGGCAAATGCTATCCAGGGAAATCAGAAACAGAGGAGGGAAGGTGGGTGGGTGTCTGGTTTGGTGGAAAGACATCGATACCTCTGCTAGCCCAGCCGGGCAGCCATGTGTGCCTGTAGCTCAGCACGTTAATGTTTGTGCCCCATGTATCTGCCATTTGGATGTGAGGTAGATGGGAATCTGCCTGCTGCAGCTGCTCTAACTTGGTTTAATTCATTATTTTTAGTCATAGCTGGTCAACTTGCTTCCGAGACCCCAAGAGTAGTTCAAATTGTGCACCTCTCACAACAGGTCCCAAACCCCTGCGGCTCTGCTAGCTGCAGTCACCCGTGCCTGTCACTGCTGCACCACATAGAGCTGGCAGGAGGCAGGGGACAGCATCAGCCAGGAAGGGCCTCTGTGGGATCAGCTTGCGCCAAGTTCAAAGGCTATTTTCATTCTGACTAGCATCAGCCTTGACATAACTTCTCTGTGGTTGTGGTGGAGAAGAAGTTGTCTTAAAATGTCTTAAAAGTTGTTTAAAGTGTGAACTGGAAGGATTTCTAACAGCCACCAAATATGTTTTTTCCCTTTGACTTAGATTCTGCACGTGAAGGTGATTGTGTAGGAGAACATTTCCTGTACAAGATTTCCCTGGGGGACAACACGTGTGATCTCAAGATTCCTTGCTCACTCCGGCTTTACCCGGAGCTGGGGTTAACTTTGTTGCCAGCATGCTCAGTAAGCATAGGGGCTTACACTGGGGCAGTCTCTCTGTATTTTGCAGTGTGCACCTCGGCCGTTACAGAAGCCTGTGGCTCATCAGAGCACTTTATATAGACGGTCCCTATTGTCTCTCTTTTTTCCTCACCATTTTGTAATAGTAGCTGCAGCAGGCAAAAGAAAAGAGTGCAGCTGAGCCGTTGTCACAGCCAGAGCCGTAAAGGATACAAATTGTTCTCTGCACAGACTTGGCTTCTTTCTACAACTAAACACCCTGAAACACCAGGAACCAGCAAGAGCCTTTCTCTACACAGATACTGCTGATGGCACTTCATCTGTCATTCATATTCAGCTCACCCTCTTTGCCCCAGCTCCTGATCACGGCCGCCACCTGGGTGCCCTTGTGCAGGGTGACAGAGCACAGTAACTCCTCGACCCCTTGATTTCAACGGACCTTTGGTTTCAGATCTGTAGTCCCTCTTGAGCTCCAAGAACTTCAGTCACAGCAGAGTCAGGTGACAAGTTGTCTGCTCATCTTTCTGATGCACACTCCCGCATCTTTCCTTTCGAGGCAGAGAAAGCCAAGTAAGTGGTGTGTGGGGACTTGGAATACACTGGCCAGCACTTAATGAAAGAACTGTGGCTGGGAAAAGCTTAGGGAGAGATGTACGCCCTTGTCGCTCCTCATCACACACCGGCTCAGAAGAGCCTCCTCCGAGTATGCTGCCTATCTACACCCATGACAGAGCCATTCCTTCTCTGACCTGGGACTCGATATTAAGTCTTTTGTGAGATTGCACTCTCTCTGTTTAAACGTGGGGGACACCACTCATTGGACACTCTTCTTCCTGAATAGATTAACCCGCTTTTAAAATAGGTGGTAAATGTTGTGCTGGTTTAATAGCTGATGAAAGCTCTATCATGGGAATGTACCTGGGGTTTGGTTTTTTTTTTTGGTTGAAAACAGATTGAATTTGGTTTGTTGGATTGCTTTCATTTCCAATATGGATGTTCCCATAACAGACACTTTCTGTTTCTAAAGAACTGGTGCCAGTGTGCTTTCTTCCAGCCACCACGTGATTGCGGCACGGTTTCTCTATACATCTTCTCCCTTAACAAGCATCGTTTCTGCTGCTCTATATTCCTTCCATTAGAAGGACCACTGATGATGGATCACTGGACACCACAGACTTTCTCGTCATGGTGGCCCAAGCAGTGTCAGACAAGAAATGCCAGTAGTTCCTCTGGTACTGGGTGCTGAGGGCTGCTGAGCTTCCAGCGACCAAACTAGGCATGGCTCTTTGCCTCATGCAAAGCGGACTCAGTGCAGCAAAACAAATCAGGGGTGCAAAAAACGAGGTGCCTTGCAAGGCACCATGAAAGCAACAAGGCTGTAGGGTTTGTTTTCTCCTTGGCTTTTAAATCATGTTAAAAGCGGGCGAGCTGAGACAAGCTCCCTCGATGGCAGAGGTGTGAGGTGGGGGAGGGTAGTGGGAGGCATAAAAAAAAGCCCCAAAACCAAATCCCAAAACAAAGCTAAAATGAATTACAAGATACAAGTATAGCTATTTGGTCTCTAGTTCTCTACCATCAGTTTGCAGACTGGTGAATCCCCCACCTCTCCAGGAGCACAAAATGATCCTGGAGAGGTTTCTCAGCAATACAAACTATGAGATGGGTCCCTTCGCTTTCTCCCCATGACGTAAGGAACGGTCCTTCACCTTTCACCCCAAAGTTGCTAGCAGGCATAAGAAACACCCCTTCCTTTTGTAACTGCAGATGCTTCAACCTTTGCTTTTTATAGAAAGCTTTGAGTTGAAATTCTGCATTGTGGATATACTGTGGGGGCTACATATATACATATATATGTATATGAAATGTTTCTATATATATACATATATATATGTACTTGTCCCCGCTCTCCCTCCCTCCCTCCCTGCTCCATTCTTTGCTTGAGGGAGGGAAAACGTCAACATCAGTCTCTTGCACAGGTTTGTCATGTTTATTTTTCTCCTCCCTGGAGCACTTAGGTGATTGGTTTTGGTCCATATTCCAGCAGTTAACAGCCACTCACAGGACTCGTCATGAGCCCAAGCTGTGCTGGGGTGAGACCCCAGCCTACACGTGAAGGGTGACTCCTCTTCATCTGACAGGTCTGTGTGGTAAATTCCGTTGGTAGCTTCAACACGTTTCCCAGTGGCAGCACACGTAAATGGATCCAAGCAAACTGGAACCCTTGAGCAAATCCCTTCTGTGAGGCTATTGTTTTATGCGGTGTTATGTCATGACACTTGCACAGAAAATAAGAGCACTCTATTTCCATAGGAAAGCCTTCTGAAACAAAAAAACAAAACCAAAAACAAACCAACAAAAGCATAATCTGACGTCTTGTCCTATGTGAGATAAGGAAAGTCAAACTGCATGTTTATTAGAGAAAAAAAAAAAAAACAACACCCACCCCCCCCAAACTGAAACAAACCAAAAAAGAAAGAAAGAACTCAAGGGAGACATTGTAGGAACAGTGAAGTAGTGCATAAGTCCAGGCTTTCTCCCCTCTACTTTTCTTGCCAGCACCACTTCAGCCTGTTAAGTTTGTTTTGTTAAGGTGCTTCAGGTCCTGCGTGATCTTCAAGCTAAGCGGCGACCCCAAGTACTGCTTCTGTGTTGTTGCTTCCCCTCCCAAACTGTGCCAGCCATCCGTGCAGAAGTTTCTCCCATGGACCCACAGAGGCGGTGCACCAGTTCCCTTCAGCACTCATCTTCTTGGTATATTGGTTCATCCAGTTCCTGGGATTCAAGGTGCTCGAGGCGGTCTGTTCGGCCACTCATAATCTCATCTGGGGTCTTCATGAACCTGCAAAACAGAAAACCAAGTGGGTTTTCCAGTGGTCTCAGCTTTTATCTTCATCAAGACTTTGAGGCCTCTGAGATCTATGGCTCCCAAACCCACCTTTGCTGTATCCCCCAGTGCCTTAGTATTTCCCAGCTTCTCCCCAGCATCTTCCCCCCTCCATACCTTGCAAGGAGACAAAAAAAAGGTCACCCTCCTCCTTGAAGGTCCAAATTTGAACCAAACCCCACGGTCTCTTCCAAAGAAAGACATCTACTTCTCCCTCATACTGTTTGCTGTTGTCATGTAGGATGGTGGTATGCCACAGGTACACTCATTTACGGTGCTCGGTGACAGAAACGATAAAGACCTTGATGGCCAGTACATTTCAAAGCAAAAAGCACTTGCAAAGCATTGAGAGGCAGAGGGCTGCTGCTTTGTGCAGGTGAGTGAAAAGGAGTATGAAACACCAAAGGAACAGTGGTGGAAAAAGCCAAGGACCAAGTCAGAACAAGTTCTGGGAAATGGAAAAAGCCCTGAAAGAAAAAGCTTCTGGGTTAGGGAACTGTGAGCAAAGGCAGTCTCGTCCTATGTGACTGCAGCGAGCGTAATTGCAGTGAAGCAGCATCCTCTGTAAAGGAAAGCTGTGGCTCCCAGCACTAACATCTCGATGCAGTACAGGGGATAGGAGCAGAAACTGCCCTCTGGGGAGGCATGGCAGCAGAAGGAAATGGGAAAGGACATCCACTGGCCTGCAGATCAAGTTTGCAGTCTTCATCTTTGCCAGGATGCTTTTGTGCACCGCTGCAGAGAGACAGCGTGGAAAAGCTCTGCTTTTTCTTTCTGAATTCAACAGCAGAGAAAGAGAGAGTGGCACAGGAAGGATGAAATCCTAGTTTAAACACAAATGGCTTTCCTAACTCATAAGCACTTGTGGAGAAATTAGCACGAAAGATGTTTATGCTGGAAGTGTTACAGAATTTTGTAGTCTTTCATCACCGACGTACTGGCGAACACACAGCAGTACAAAATGTGTTCATCAGAGAAGCTAATTTTATTTCAGGTTGATGATAACGCCCAGTATCCTTGCCCCAGTGAAAACAAAACCAACTGACAGGAGCCTCATTACAATCACTGACCCAGAAAAATCACTGCTGAAGCTAACAGGCAAGACTGGCCTTCTCTTCTGCCTCTGTGGTTATAAAGCTGAGGGCTTTCCATCTGAAAAATCCAAAGTCTCGCAGCAAATGCACAGCACGGCCTGGAACTAACCTTTGGCCACCCCTTCTAATTTTGGAAATCACGTGCACATATGCATTTAGGGAGAAGAAAAAAAGAGAAGGCTGTGACTCACTGCTGTGTCACTCCCATTTGTATGCTGCTAGAAATGCTCTCAGTGGTGTTACGGTGGTGAAAAACCAGCATACAGAAGCAGTGAATCAGTCCCTGGCGACAGTGGAAACGCACCAAAGCCTACAGGCCAGACTGCGCCCTGATTTAAACCCCAGGCTTGTCTCGCTGCATCTCGCATCAGGATGAAATTGAAACAGAGAGTGGTCCCACTGTCCTCCCAACCTTCTGTCTGCTCTGCTTCCTAGACCAGGCGGGAACCAGGCGGCCGTGAACTGTGCCGCAGTACTTGAGGTATCCTCCCAGCTCTGTGTTCTACAGTTATGTCAAGGACGCACACGGGTATTTGTAATAGCATTTGATTAAATTTTAAAATTAATTACCACTACAGAACTACAAGCTAACGGAGGAACAGTAGCTGTGACCTCTTTTGTTGCGGAAGAGACTCAGGCAACCGATTAGAAATCCTTCCCTGACTCCATTTTACTAACTGCTCTGTACAGATCTCTGCAGATGACAACTGCCTGTGTGGTACTTATAAAGTCACATTTCTTATCATTTCTGTGCTTGAGAGAAATAGCCAGAAAGGCACATTAATGGCTTGATTTTTTGCAGATGTTCTTCTTTTCTCTTCAGATATAAATAGGTCTGAGAAAATGACATCAATAAGTTTTTATTAGGAATTGTGCAAAAAATGCTTTGTTGGGTTTTTTGTGTGTTTTTTTTCCCCCAGTTTCCGAAGGAAATGAGGTTTAAATGCTCATATTTCCATGCTTTCTGGTGACCTTTGAATCTGTTGGTCAATTTTGGGCAAGTCTGACAGAGGAACCGAGGTCTCCAAGGGTTTTAAGTTTCTACAGTTTTGAGAAAACAGGCAGCCTGGTTGTGAAGAGATGGACTCCTGTTATGTTTGTGCCTCCTCTGGAGGAACAGCTCGAAGATAAGCACAGTGACTGTTCAGCATCACAGAACTGCCCCAGGGCAGTGCAGCCTTCACACAAGGCCACAGCAATCCAGGTTCCCTTGCTGCTGATGGAGCAACCTTGTTCTAACATTCCACCAAAGAAATTAACATCACATAGTTGATTTTGCCTGTGACTCCTTCTTCCCTTCACTCCCCTTCTCCCATCTAAGTCTCCTTCGAAGAGCTGACAGAAACAAGACATTCCATGGAAACCGTTTTGGCTGTAGATGGTTCAAGTGCTACTGCAGCTCTGTTAGCCATGTAAGAAAACACACTCCAAGACTGTTCTATTAGTATCATTTCCAAGCACATTACTAGACCCAGAGCACTGACATCAAAGCAGACTGGTCTGAGTTCAGTGCTCTGTGGGTCAGATATACGCATTAGGATTCCCTGGTCTCGTCTGAAGAGAACTGGTGCTCTTGCTCTCTGCCAGCTGCACTCAAGTTTGTAAAAGTATCTTCCTGCTCCAGACACTATTCCCCAATTCTCGGTTGTATCACGCGATCCGACGTGTTAGGTTTTATGAATAGCTCTTGTATGACCCTCTCTTCCTTGAAGGCAGCACCCTGAAGACATGGTCATTGGCATTTGTCTTCTGCGGTGCTGATGCCCTCGAGGAAATGCCCGAGCCCTGCTCAGCTTTCACCAGCAGCTGTTTGAGAAGTCAGTTTGGAGTGGGTTGGCCAGCAGATTGGCTGAGATCATGAACCACTTAGCTAAGGTCTTCAGCAGCGGTGCAGCCCGCTTAAAGCGAGGGAGAGACTTCTGCTGACTCCACCGAGCACCAAAACAGCCCCGTATTTTCCTAAGCTGGTGCAGCTTCCTTGAAAGCTGGGTAGCACTGGTCGAGATGGCTTTTACAGATGTATGCCCACTGCAACTGTGTTACATCCGTGGCACTGAGGTATCCCACACACAATTCCATCCTCCACCTTCAAAAAACTACCTGTCTTTAGAAAGGAAGGGGAAAAAAAAAGAAAAAAGGAATAAATTACCTGAACAAAAGCCTTTGTCCTGGCTCCTTCCGGATGATATTTAGTTTGTAGTAGTGGCGTAGGGCTCTGGACATCTTCTCATAAGTCATATTTGTTCTGTTCTGTATTGTTTTTTTCAAAAGAAAAAGGAAAAAATGTGATGAGATGATTCATTAAAATCTTCCCAAGCCTCAAAAGGAGTTGCAGAACTATCACAGTTAGCTAAAGTAAGCAAGTCAGTTTAAGAAATTACATGTTCCACTCTTCTGCTGTTTGCAGACCCCCTCTGCCCCTCCAGCCCTCATAAACATTTTTATGTGTCTCTTTTCATTCAGGGCCATTTAAACAAGAGAGGGTTACAAAAATTCAAAGTGAGGTTTTTCTACAGTTTGTTGGATCACAGGTTACAAAAGGCTTCATCAAACACCAGAGGAGACGTGAGATGGAGGGAGATGCTCACGCCAAGTGGGATGTGACAGGCCTGTTCTTAATGAAACCGCCTTTGTCCAAGTGTAAGAACAGTGGCTAACAGTGGCTAACAGTCTGAATCAGGCAGCGAGCCCTGCTAAGAGCACTGCTCCCCTGGGATTCCCCTCCATGAACCAGGTAATGCTTACGGTGCACTGCCGAGATTGAGACCCAGTTTCTCCTCTTGTTTTACAGGTGCAAATCAAGAAGCCCACTAGGTTGTAACACTGCAGGCTTGGGGAGCAGTGGCTGGAAAGTGCCTGGCAGAAATGGACCTGGGGGTGCTGGTGGACACCTGGCTGAACGTGAGCCAGTAGTGTGCCCAGGGGCCAAGAAGGCCAATGGCACCCTGGCTTTGGTCAGGGACAGCAGGAGTAGGAAAGTGATCGTGCCCCAATACTTGACACTGGTGAGGCCACAGCTTGAGTCCTGTGTCCAGTTTTGGGAACCACAGCACAAGAAGGACATTGAGGTGCTGGAGCAGGTCCAGAGAAGGGCAATGAAGCTGGTGAGGAGTCTGGAGAAAATGTCTTATGAGGAGCAGCTGAGGGACCTGGGGGTGTTTAGTCTGGAGAAGAGGAGGCTGAGGGGAGACCTCACTGCTCTCTACAGCTACCTGAAGGGAGGTTGTAGTGAGGTGGGGGTTGGTCTCTTCTCCCAGGTGACTGGTGCTAGGACGAGGGGAAATGGGCTGATGTTGCACCAGGGGAGGTTTAGGTTGGATTTTGGGAAAACTTTTTTTCCTGAGAGAGTGGTGAGGCCTTGGAACAAGCTGCCCAGGGAGGGAGTGGAATCACCATCCCTGGAGGTGTTCAAAAACATGTAGATGTAGCACTTCAGGACGTGGTTTAGTGGTCCTGATAATGTTTAGCAGATGGTTGGACTTGATGATCTTGAAGATTGTTTCTAACTTTAACAATTCTGTATCTGCTTCTATGACAGAGCCTCTCCTTCATTCCGTGAGCTGCTGACCCTGGAGCCCACAGCCAGAGAGCAGTGTGGTCACTGAGGTGTGTCCCTGCGCAAGCTGAGTGTCATGCGGCAGAAGCGATGGTCACTGGCGGAGCTGTATGCCAGCAGCACCCATGGTACTGCCTTGGGATGGCAGGACTGGTCCCTTAGGTTACGTCTACATGAAGAGCATTTTTCTGGTCCAAAGACCACTGGCTGCTATGCTGGCAATGAAACTCCCAGCAGCAAGATAACTGTACCGGCAAAGCCACGTTTGGACGAGTATAAAGCAGCTGCCCTGCCTTGCCATGGGCAGAAGATGCCCAGCTAGCAAAGCATGCTCTTGCTCTGTGAGCATCCATGCTAAGGATTTGGCTTGGCACAACTCTGTCAGTCCAAGACAGGCAGAAGGATGACTTGCTTTATTAAATGAGACTGATCTGACTGTCTAAAACATCCCAAGAGGAGACCTCCTCTGCCTGCCCTAACCGCAACAGCTCTGCTATGGGAGGCCACATGAAGAGCGCCCGTGGCAGCTGAACACTAACAATGATCATGGTTTCCCTGCAAATCCGGGCTCTGATCATTTGAGAAGCCCCCCTAAAATACTGTGTGCACTTTTCCCAGTTCTTATATGCAAAAAAGACACTGCATTTCCCAAGTGGCTGGTGGTCTGAAGCTTTAGACACCCACCATGTGACATGATGGCAAGGCTCAATTATTAGCACAGGATTTGGGTCAGGGCAGATCTCTCCATTCCCAGTGCTGCAGCCCAAGACCTCTGAGACAGATGTTCTTGTAAGCAATGAGTCACATGAGAAAATGTTGACTTTATCAAGATTATGGACCATGAATACTCACAGACAGAGTCACTGAATAGCTGAAGTTGGAGATCACTTAGTCCAGACCCTCTGCTCTAAGCAGGGTCAAACAGAGTTGTCTGCTTAGGACCAGTTGGGTTTTGCACATCTCGAAGGATGGAAACTCCAGAGTCTCCTCTGGGCAACCTGCTCCAGTGTCTGACCATGTTCCTACTAAAACAGTCCCACACCTGAGGTCTCATGAAATGTGACAAGGGGCAATGTAAAGGCCCAAACCTCCCCAGGTCATTCCTCCCCAGCTGGAGGACTTTGCATCACTCCTTGTTAAATCCAATCAAATTCCCATTGGCCCCTTTCTCCACCACGTCAAAGTCCCCCTGGGTGACAGCACAAGCCTCTGGTGTATCAGCCACTCCTCCCTATTTGGCATTGTCTGAGAACTTGCCAAGGATGAGCTCAGTCCCACCATCCAGGTTTCTCATGAACATGTTAACCAGCACTGGCCCCAGAATCAATCCCCGAGGTAATGTCACTAGTGACTGGATTTTGTGCTATTGATCACAGTCTTCTCAGCCCGGCAGTTCAGCCAGTTTTCAAACTACCTCTTGTCTAGGTCATACTTACAGTTTATTTATGAGGATATTATGGGAGATGGTCTGAAAAGCCATTCTCAAATCAAGATAAGCTACCTCCACTCTTCTTCCTGCATACACCAAGCTGAACATTTAATCACAGACGGAGCTCACGGTGATCAATACAATTTCCCTTTTGTAAATCCATGCTGACCACTCGTATAAATGATATACTGCTGAATACACTCAAATGCATACACTCATGTAGGTTTATCTATATGTACACAGCCCCAGGCTGCAAAAATCAGTAACTGCTTTCCAGAGAAGAAAGCAGAATTAACCTCTTAAAAGGAAATACATAATGTGGTGTCTGTCATGGGACAGCGCCTGAATTCTTAGTGCTGGCACAGACAGGGACAGGGGCAGAAAGCTCCTGCCCAGACGTGGCATGCAGCTCCTTGTAGAGCATATAGAACCAGAGCATCCTTAGCATGGGGCTTCGGGAAGGAAGGAGATGCCTTGAGACAGAAGGACTGTTAATTCCTGCACTCCTTGTAATTTGATAATTAAATGCATTTATAACTAAATGCCTTTAAACCCAACCAACAGGTTCTCTATGCGAAGGGCAGGTTTTAGTGCTTGAGGCTGGGTGCTTTGTACTTCTCATGTGTGTAGAATGTAAGATTACAACTCTCCAGCAGCAGATTATACGAACACACTTTCTTCCTTTCCCCCTGTCTGTAAGCTAATCAATCCTGTGATGTTACAAGAGGTGAAGTTCCACGGGAGGAAAACTGCATTACTTCCTTACCTTGTGGTTTCCCCACAGCCGGGCCAGCCCGTTGGGATCCACTATCCGAAATATTTTGGATTCCTTATCTTCCCATCGGATGAAATTTTCGTACCGGCTGTCAGAAAGCAGCTGATAAACATAATCCCACAGCAACCTACAGTCTGTGAAGAGAGGAACAGAAAATATGGATTTTTTTTTTTTTGGTCCCTGGAATTAATTCTGGAAACTTTGGGTGATGTGTAGTGAATGGTCAGTTGGGATCAGGGCTGGAACAGCTGCTGCACTCCAAAATGCAAATGGCTTGGTTGGTATTGCCTCACGTTTGCAAAATATACCAGAATATACAGCCTCTTCTGATGCATCTTAATCCTTCAGACACTGAGCATCTTTATCACATTAAAAGCTGTGTGAGATGACCTGCTGATCTCAGCTGTGTGTTTATTGTTGCATTGATGCACACAAAATGACCGCTGTTGGCCCTGATGCTCTTCCTGGCTGTTTCAGTGGGGAAATCCAGAATCCTGCAGCCTGCTCTCCCTGCCCCTCTCTGGGTAAGATGCGGCTGTCTAAAGCACGGGCAATGTTACAGCTTTCCTTTGTATACATTATGTGACAGAAAATCGACACCTTCTACTGGTTTTGAATTTGCTTTTTGTTTTCTTTTTTAAGGCTCCTGAAAAAAAAAACCCAAACCAACCAAGTATTATAATTACTCGAGAGCTACTGAGAGGTTAAACACTTTCTATTTGGATAACTGAATTCAAATTTCTTCTTGGCAAACACTCCTTAGGTCGCTAATTAAAGGTCTAACAGATACTTACATTTTAGTTTAGTGTTTCGCAGTTTCATGGCAGTCTCTTGAGACTGAGGCAGCAGCCAAGAGCAGAGCTGCTCCTACTTCGTGCTTGCAATGTGTGTGCAGCACAGCATAGTAACGGGCAGCTGTGAAATATGGACAGCAAACTGCACAGAGCCACGGCTTCTGCTGCTGCCAGAAGCAACAGGGGGTTTATCAACTGTCCAGATCCCTACGATGGCTCCAAAGTTGCATTGTGCTTTGAAAGCAATGCAACTTTTGTTTTTTTGAAAGCAAAACCAGTCTCTGAGAGATGGCTTGTTAAGAGTGGTTAAAGGACAGGCAACCAAAGACATCGAACTTCTAGGTGCCAAAATGGTTTCTTGTCAGCCTGTCTTTCTATTCCTACCTCTCTGTCTGGGGTAGGTGTCACAACGGGGACGATGACATGTTCAGTATGAGAATGTAAAATGCCTTTTGAAGGGATAGGAGTAGCACCTGAAATGGTTACAGGTATCGAGACTATTGATGGCATTTCCCATTTCTGAATTGTAAAGAGTATCTCTGAAACCTGTACTGTCTCTAAAACCAGAGCTTAGTTTGACAGTGCCCTTACTATAGACTCTCCCTACCAGTCCTCCAGAGAGCAAAACAGCGTGTTTTGAAGACATGACATCTGGCAAGAACTGTAGATTTCCATTCTAGCTGAAACCTACCCCGATGGCCACTTCAGCCGTGACAGCTACAAGAAGAGGAATGTGAAATGAAAGAGGCAGTCAGGTTTTTTTGGTTGGAAAAACCTTATTTTCATTAATGTTTTTCATGGTAAGATGTCCATTCCCATTAAAAAATAATAAAAATCTGGGTTGTAATTTAAAAAGAAGGAAACAAATTCCCATTTTTTTTTCTTTCACAAGTTGCTCAGTAATGACTTCTCCCCTCTCAGCCAGGGCAAGGTGGGAAGTGCAATGCCAAACACTGCTGCAGCTTTACACCTTGTGCAGCTCCAGGTACAAGTGACTTCCCTTGGACTACATGGGACACCTGTAGAAGAACGTGAAACTGAAAAGTCTCAGGCTACCACTTTAATTTCACATCTTTCCTCTCACAAATACACAAACCCCAGTTCTTCCATCACCTCTCTGTCAATAATTTTTCACGCGCGCAGACAGTCTCTTAGACACGCACATATTAGAACTTTCTTTCCTAGACTTCATCTATAAGGAACGAGAGAAGGGAGATTCTGCTGCTCTACTGGTTTGTGCCTTTTTGTAATGTGGGAGGTGCCCAGATCATAGGCTACTAAGGACCCATGTAAGTGGTTCCTTGACACACGTGGAGTTCTTTCCAGAACTCTTGCAATGAAAGGCTGATAGAAAATTATATTTTAGTACAGGAATCTTAATTTAAAAACCCTAATAAAACTTTAACCATCTTTCCCCCCCATTTTCCCTTTTCAGCTCCTCTAGCTCTCTCTCCACGGGCATATTTTATCAGTTGATCAGAGTTGGTAATACTGCTGTGTTCCAAAAACTGCCTTCTTTTTTTTTTTCCTTCATCCTGTGTGATCTCTCATAACTTTAACAACAAAACCTGTATAGTCAAGGTCAGCTCTTCATGCTGAATTCATTGGTTTAACTGCCATGACCACGCTCTAGAAAATTTCCTAGTGTATTAATACAGCTCTTACTGTGCCAGGGCTCCACAGTCACCTCAGTGAGGTTAGTAAATTCTAATTGAACCTAATGGCTTTGGTTATTTCCATTGGCTAGTGTTACTTCACACACACACACATACACACACAGTGTGAGCCTCCTCCTTCACAAAACCAAGAAAGCACAAAAAAAGTTCAGATCAAGGTGTCCGAGTGGCAAATTGCTGGACTAACAACAGAGCTTCAGGCTCTGAGAAGAGGTAAGATTCAAGTGCAGGTTTGTTTTTTGCTGCTCACTTAAGTTTTAGAATGGATTCGGGCTAAGCTTGAACATAAATATTCCTCAAATGAGAAGAACTCAGATCTGCATCTTGAGATCTTCACAAGAAAAGTCCTAAGTGATCAAGGGCCCCATCCCATATTCTAAACTGACTGAGCTGCTCAGACTTGCAGAGGTATTTAGTAGGCTGGTGAAATTTGAAAAAAACCCACCCCAACCAGCCAAGTATCTCAGACATCTGTTTGCTTCAATAAGAAAACCAAAAAGTCTTCAAAATTCTGCTTGGCTCCTACAACCACTTAAAACCTCATCTTCAAAAAACACAGTTGTCTATCAGCAGATTTAGCCATCTGACTGAGTTGCAGTAATTTAATGAGCTGGCATGAATCAATGCAACTGTGTCAACTGTGTCTCAAGCCACTACAAATAGGAAATAAAAAGTATTAGCTTTAAACACCAGTAGAAAAGATTCAGGCTCACTGCATTTCTTCTCACCTCTGCTGAGCACTCTGAGCACGCACACTGTTAAATCTCATGGACCAGCTGACACTTGGCAGCACAATTTGGTTAAAGGTATGAGCTCTGTTCGCAGAGGACTTAAATCAGTTTGTCTTCCTTCAAGTTTCCAATGGGAGACTTTTGGGAATTTGAGCAGAGACACTCAGGGTTTGGTCTTTTTGTTTTCACTAATGATGTATCTTTCTCCACAGACTGCATGGTAAAAAAATATGAGGTTCTGGAGGGGTCTCCCTGACTGACAGAGGAGCAACAGCTAAATAATCTACCATTCCTAGGCCAGTAGAGATCATCTTTAACAGGGCAACAGAGAAGTTTGGATGGTGTGAATGATTCCACGAAGACTAAATCACTTCCTTGGCTGTCAGAGGGCCTCCAAAGGAGCAGTCACATGGGGAGACTCCACAGGGTGCATGTTGGCTGGTGAGCGATGGCAAAAAAACACAGAGATGTTGCTGAGGCCACGCAAGTTTGAAAGAGTGGGAGATTCACCAAGAGTAGCTGAGTTAGGGCTAGTACCAACATTGTTTGGGCATGTTGCGTTTTCCTGCCTTTTGGCTAAAATAATCTTACTTAGAAAGTAACTGTGCCTCTGTAGCACAAGGAAACATCATTTCCCCCCTAGAGACATGTACTTTTTTCTTTTTTTTTTTTAAAGTGAACTCAGATGGTTGAACTTTGTACAATCTGAAGGTGAAAGGGTTTATCTGCTGAGAGAGCTGGGACTATCAGGCTTTGAGGAGATGTGGTATCAACCGGCCTAGCCAAAGTGGGAAGGTGGAGAATGGATCCAGCAATGTGGAAGGCCTCCTGAAAGCTGGTATTTCCACATCCCACCATTTTTTCAGACTGAAGAATGTAATTAGCTGGGAATTAGGGCAAACTGTACCTTCAAATGGAGAGGCATGGCTACAACTTTCTTCCTGCAGGTAATGCTTCTAGAGGGATTTTTATAGTTATGCACTTAAGAGTAGATTACTTAGCTGGCTCTCCAAATGTGCCCCCTAAATGCTGCCCTACATGTTCAAGAGGCAGCAGTTTCATACTCCTGCTACTAACAGCCACGTCCTATGCAGTCAAGGCTGGCAGAGCTGGAGTCAAGCCCTGGGGGCTGCATGTGTGTGTTCCCCTCAGTCTCCTGCTGGCTGCTTGGCTGCCAGGGTTGACACTAGGCACAGGAAAATAGAGGCAGCTGGACAGCCCTGGAGATGGTAGAGGAGAGGAGACAGAACAGTTGGGGTTTGAGGGGTAGGAAGAAATCTCTCCCATAAACAGAAGTGCTGCTTTAAACCCCTCTGACAGCAGCAAATTTGCCTCCTCTCTAATTTTAACTCCTCCTTTCAGGTGGCAGAAGGACCTGAATTTCAGCCACTCCTCCTTGGCTTGGTAAAACTCAATTTCTCTTCTCTGGCTGAAAAGCTCCAGTTTTACATTTATATTTTACATTTACAGCACTTCTTTGGTGATGTTACAAAAAAGGGTGTTAATAATATTTCATTAAGAAACCCTTGTGACAGTCAAATATACACTGTGTGACTAGGAATATGTATTACAGATTCTTCATTTCAAACATCCTTCTAAGTCTATAGGCACATACAGAACATACACCTAAAGGAAAACTGGCAAATAAATACTTCATAATGGCTATATGATAGTAATACATATACCTCTTAAAAATGAAATAGCATCTCACAGACTTACAGAACGGTAGGGGTTGGAAGGGACGTCTGGAGATCATCGAGTCCAACCCCCCTGCCAGAGCAGGGTCACCCAGGGCAGGC
>JANHFX010015344.1:54764-78138 GCA_027560015.1 Chloroceryle amazona | reverse complement strand
GTTGGAAGGGACGTCTGGAGATCATCGAGTCCAACCCCCCTGCCAGAGCAGGGTCACCCAGGGCAGGCCCCACAGGAACAGAGTCAGGTGGGTCCGGAAAGTCTCCAGAGGAGACTCCACAACCTCTCTGGGCAGCCTGGGCCAAGCTCCATCAAATAGGTTTTTCCTCATGTTGAGGTGGAACTTCTGCCTTCCAGCTTGTGCCCATTACCTCTTGTCCTGTCACAGGGCACCACTGAAAAGAGCCTGGCCCCTCCTGCTTGACACCCACCCTTCAGATGTTTGTAAACACTGATAAGATCCTTCTCAGTCTTCTCTTTTCCAAGCTAAAGAGCCCCAGGGCTCTCAGCCTTTCTTATAAAGATCTGTAAATTAAAAATTACTGACTGTAGGTTCTTAGCATTTTGACACTTGTCCAGCCACTATGATTGACTTCTCTAGTATCATTTGGCCAAGACAGACACAAGACTGGTAGTCCTGATCATGCAGCAAGGAGAGGTCTTAGATCTGTGCTCCCTTAGACTAAGTAACTCTGCTAGCAGTACAGGCACACATATGCCAAAGACTCTCTTATTCAGAATATACCATTCCCCTGCACTGAAGCATTTCCTAAAATGCACACTGATCTGAGAGCCCTGTTGTTTAACTGAGGCCCTGGCACAAAAGCAGATCTAGCCCTCTTCATGTATCAACTACCAAAACCCTCTCTTAACCACAGAAATGTTTTGTGAGACCCACCCACATCTTGCACTGAAGATCATTATAGAAAATGTGTTCGGTTTGGCTGATGAGTGACTTAGAAACTAGCGTGGCTTCACAGAGGAAGAAATCATGCCAAAGTAATGTTGTCATACTCCCTCTGACATCAGCTGAGGCCTTACTCCTTGCTGAGAAGGATAGCCTAAAATTTCTCCAGCATGATATCATTGGGCATAAATGTGGTTCTGTGATTTCTACCAGCTGAAAGAGTTCTCCCAAGCTTGGGCCCCTTTATTTTACAAGGTGGTTTGTGCTTCAGCTGTATTTGTACACAATCAAGCAAACAATGACTGCTCACAAGCAAGGCTAATGAAAAGAACTTCTCTCGACATTCTCTGCTACTCTGGTTTCCGTAAGCAGACTTGAAGTGTGGTTAGGACAGCTAACGTGGTGATGCTCACAGCATTAAAATGATGAACTGGTAAAATTCAGCTGGCCATAGCTGTTGCAAGAAGAAGGTCCTGATCTTCCCTTTTACCCTCCCTTTCTCCTGCTGCGTACCTTGTGCTGCCCCTGTCGTAAGACCTCTCATTAAGCTGACTTAAATCACCTAAATAGAAGAAAACAAACCCTGCAAAAACCACCAGCTGCCTTTCTGCTACTTGAGAGCTGAATCTGCTTGTAGGAAGATGCAGGGAATGCTAAAGCTAGCACAAAGAAGGTGGCAAGACTACACTGGCACAGCAGGTGAGGACAGGGAGGAAAGAGGGAGTGCCCAGAAGGTCCTGTTGACCTTCAGCCTATAGTCTGTAGCAGGAGGTCAGTAAGTCTCTGAGAAGACGACACTACTTCAGGGCATCTGGATTTGTTTAAACCATGAAGCACCAAAAAATCACAAAGGTTAATGGCTGTTCACTTGTACAGAAAGTAAAAAATATTGGGAGAGAACTACCGAGTCCTGAGTTGGTTTATTCTAGCTAATACCACAACATTTTAGCAGGCAAAACTACACACAAAAAAGTAACCAAGTGTCATGATTAAGGGGTTAAATGGATGGGAAGACTTAGGGAGCACTGATCCTGAGAGGAGCAGTCCTGCTCATCTCTATATGGTAATCCATGTCCAGGTTATGGAGGGAAAATTTTCTTTCTGTGAATGCTGGCTGCTGTTGGAAGCAGGATGGTAAGCTGGTACAGTAAAGCCAATGTTTCTGTGTGGAGAAACCTCTTGACAGACAACTGTTTGTTTAGCTCAGTAAATTCAAGCTGGGGCGGAGGAAAGAGGTTGCCAGATCACACCATACAACAGTTGTATGTTGCTTCTGTCTTGTACCCAAACGCCGAGTGGGAGATAGGCAGAAGGAGAGCAGAAACCTCAGACTCTCATCCTGCAAACAGTTGTGCTGTGAGGTTGTAACAGTAACACAGCAAGAGGAGGCCAAGTTCTGTCTCTGGCAATAAAAATTCTTCAGGGGAAGGGAGGAAGGATCCAAAAGGTTCATATCCCTCATGTGGTTGTAGAAAAGAGCACTCAAATCATGAAGAATATGTGCACAGCTTGATAGATGAAGAATCTGTAAGCTAAAGTCTTAAAGGTGAAGTATTAAAAAAATGTGATTTTTTTTTTCCTCCTGCCCTGCTTTCCTGTTCCATCCCCCCAGTTCCACTAAATGGACAGCTACTTCCAGGATTAGCGTTAGTAAAGTGGTGTTCTTTTCCTGCTCTGCTGCAATGGTAGAGAGGACTCTTCCATTTATCGCGCAAATGAAACCTTCCTCTGATGCTTCTGTGGCTTTTCCTCACCTTTACTGCTCATGAAGGGCAATGGCCAGGAAAAGGGTAAGAAATTCACATGCACATCCTATGAACACCTCACAACCACTGTGACATTAGAAAACTGCCCAAACTAACGACAAGAATTTCAGAATGAAGGACGAAGCTTTACCTTCTGAAGTCTACTTTAGACAAGCGAGCAAAAGCAGTAAAGTCCTACAGGAAAGTAATTTCCACCAAGAGTAGTAATTTTTGACCTCACAATGTGAGAATTCCCAGCATCTTCTGTGACAAACTCAGCTCACCCTCAGATTTAGTCTTCTGAGGGTATCTGTGGGTTTTGTAAACAGCAGAAAGTAATTGTAGGACACTGCTGCCCCAGAACCTCACTTCTGCGCTCCATCAGAAATCCCAAAGCCCTCTTCTAAGTGTGTGGCTGGAGGATGTGGCTCCTGATGTGTTTCCTGAAGAGACTTCTTCATAAGCTGTGAACTTGCCACTTCTTAAAGGTACTCTGCAGAAAACTGAAGAGCGACCTCCCCTTCTCAGGGTTTAATCTCCACATGTGGACATAGCAAAATTCTAACTCTCTTCCTTGCCTTCAACAGAGATGGAAACCAGCACACCGCTGAGACCTGTCTATCTGGAGTCCTAACCAGGTTAAAGGTGTGTGTTTCAACTAACATGAGCTGATCTAAGGTTTTGTATGCTGCTTCCAACAGATTAGTATTAAACCCATATTTAAATAGGCCTGTCTTGCTTTGCAGAAGATCTGTATTACTGACACAACTCTAGCCTGAACAAAGTGTGCACTATCCAGGGAAAATAAGGGGTATATTTTCAAGCAAAGGCTAGTTTCTTAAAAATGTGCTTAACATCCTGCTGACCCCGATGGAGGCTGAGGGTACTCTGAGCCTTGCCATGGCATGTAGATCACAGAATCACAGAATATTCGGGGTTAGAAGGGACCTCCAAAGATCATCCAGTCCAACCCCCCTACCAGAGCAGAATCACCTAGATCAGGTCACAGGGGAACGTGTCCGGGAGGGGTTTGAATGTCTCCAGCAAAGGAGACTCCACAACCTCCCTGGGCAGCCTGTTCCAGTGCTCTGTGACCCTCACCTTGAAGAAGTTTCTTCTCATATTTATGTGGAACCTCCTGTGTTCCAGCTTGCACCCATTGCCCCTTGTCCTGTCATTGGTTGAGGCTGAGAAGAGCTGTGGTAACGTTAATGAGAAGGATGAAATCTAAATGACTGAGCTATGGCTCGGTCAGCCCTGGCTTCTGAGTAGACCAGAACAAGCCCTGACTGTACTTTCTGCTCCTGCAGCTGTGCAGTGAAAGTGGAGGTGGCTGAAAAACAAGACACTGCACAGAAAATCTGCAACCACCTATCCAAGCTGTTGCCATTCAACTACTGCTCGAGTGTCATTAGTTAAACTGGCATGCTGCAATTAATTGTTAATGCCATGTTAAGATGAATCTCAAGGTTATAATGAAAACTATTAAGAGTATGAACTGCATGAGCTTGATGCTCAGCCATACTTCAGTCTCTTTCCACAAGGGGCTCAAAACAGATGTGGCATATACTGCAAATGTAAAGGTGTACACGACTGCAAGGGCGAGCGATTAAAGAAGGCCAGTCACATTATCACTGTCATACCCAAACAGGAGCGACAGGCCATGCCTACACCAAGGCTCTCAGCTTCTCTCAAGGCTCCAAGCTGTCTGTATGAGCTGCTGCCCTATGGGAAGGAGGGTCAGCTGTCTGGGAGGCAGGCACTGAACCCTCACCGCTCACAGCTTAGTATGCTGAAGTGAACCACTATTTTGGTTTGCTGAAGTTTGCCAGGCTGTAACTTTTAACTGTTCAGCTGCTCAAGACTGTCTTGTCACAGTTACCCTAAAGTCTGCGCTCACAAAAGCCCACCAGTTAGTGCTATGATGTCAACTGCCCCTGGGATCATGCCTCGTGACAGCAGTGAAGATAATCTTGGCAGTCTCAGGCATGCATACAGGTAAGCTCCTATGGTATTAGCAATGTTATGCACTGTCTTAAAGCCAACCCAACAGAAATATGACAAAAGCTAGGTCTCTGCAGTTTCGTCAGCACCGGTCCTCTGCAAAGGAGGATACAGCAGAGGGCTTTCTGTTTTAATAGGATATCACCACAGTGAAGCTTGTCCTGCAGCTCTGGAAGGGGGAACAGTAATGAATGGAACAGCGACGCACACCACTGGATGGGTCAGAAGCTGGAGTGCTGGTGCACACAGGGAACCTGAGTGGCACAGGCTCTCTTCCCAATACCAAGTGCACAGCAGGTCTGTGTGGCCATGCCTGTCCATGTAACTGACCTTCTTCTAGAAGGTTTCTACTTACAAAGCAGTATTGTCGTGCTGGAGTAAAGTCACTTAGCAACCACCAAATGATTATATGAGGGAATGTGGTTCAAGCCTTTACTATTAACACCCATTGTGTTCTCTGCCTTACACATATAAACAATTCATAACCAAAAAACAAGCCAGACAAGAATCTGAGTTATTGCCCCTGTAGTGTATGGGCACAGTTGGGCAGGTTCTGCTTTTGCTTGGAGTATGTGACTTGAACATCGACACAGAAGTGGCTGTATTGCAGAAACATTGCAAATAGCTTTAAGTGCTTCAAGAGACAAAAGCAGCAGCAGCAGGTAGCTTGGTGTAAATTATGTACCCAGCCTCTCGAGTTTATAGCTCGCTCAGGTTGCTGTCATGATGAGATGTCTCGTGAGGAAAAAAACAGAGGGAAATACTGGACTGACCAGTAGTGCAGAATATTGGTTGTTCCAATTTTAAATTGGATAATGCATTTTTTATACAAACTGGAACCTGTAAATGATAGGCATTACAGCACAACAAAAGGTGTTACCAGTCACTAGAATCTGGAAGTAAACTTAACCTGAGTGGGGGACTGGTCAGACAGCATCTACTGATACACTATGGCATGACTTTATTTTCCATGCAATATAGCTCTCCTTCCAACACCTCTCACCAACAACTCTTGACAACACCTTTCACCTTTGCGTGCCCTTCCTTTCTTTGTATTTACCTTGTCTGCTTGAACAGTAAACTCTGGGGCAGGGACTGTAGCACAACAGAGCCTGAAGATACTACTGTGCTGGAGACACTGAGAATTACATGGAAAAGGAAGCTGCATCCCTTCTGTGAGAGTTTAACAGTATCAGCTGCTGCAAAACTTGGAACTCCTAACTTGTGCTTTCCTGTGGTTTCTACCCCCTTTACTATAGAGATACAAGTGTTCTTTGCCTGCTTTCCCTCCCTCCCTTCCTTCCTTCCTCCCTTCCTTCCTCCCTCCACCATTGCACAGTAACTGTGCCTGTACAGCTACATTGTACAGAAAGGAAAATAAACTACTGTGGTGTAACTGTATTTGGACCAAGTATTTTGACAGTATATCAGTTAGAAAAAGAAGTAAGAAAAAATCATCCTACAACTTGACACAATTGTAAATGTCACATCAACACATCTGGAACAAATGCACTGGGGCTCAGGTCCTAGTAGATGAGGAGACACTGATGACCAAGGTGCTGTGCTTTGAAGTGTGGTAACTTGTGATGCTTAAGCTCTAAATGTCTAGTCTTAGGAATCTAATGGCTTGATCAGCTGTTTGGTTTTCTCCTCCTCCTTTAAAAGAAGCTTTCCATCAAATTCAAAGCAAAAAAAAAGTATTATCCGATGAGCACTTTTTTTAAAGCACTATGTTTGTGAAAGATTCACTCAACTAACCCCTCCTGTTATTTCCCCTCCCATGAAAGTTTATAAGAAATAACTACGTTTTTCAAGCAAAGGAGTAGGAGAATCCCTAATCCTGTTCCCCCTCCCCTGTTCCTCCCTCTCTCCCCATACAAAACGACTGAACTACTATTCTTACAGAGCTCTGGAGTGGAAGCCCTCCCCATGTTCAGAGCTAGCACACAGCCCACGCCCGTCATAAGCACTGTTTTGTAGATTTTAGTAGGATGTGAGTCATTCATAACTGCTGCGCTCTTAACAGGGCCAGAATTTTCAGTTTTGGCCATCAGACTGTTCTACGTGAGAAGTCACTTACGTTGCGCTACAAATTTGCAGGGTTCCCACTATGCCCCTGTGCTCTCTGAATGTGTGGCACACCGAGGGGCTGAGGCAAGTCAGAAGCAAAGCTCGAAGGAGATCTCTTTCATGACTTTGGTGGGGTAAGAGTCTTGCCTGTCCTCATTCCACCAGCAGTCAATAGTTTTATGGGCCAAACCAACACAGTGGCAGACAATGTGCCTCTGAACAGTTGAAACATTACCTGGCTCTTTCTCTAGCTCCCGAAGGGGAAGAAACATATCTGGCAGCTCATAAAGTCAGAGCCCAGCTGCTGAGGCAAGCCAGCTGGTAAGAACAGCGTACCAATGGACAACAGGCTCAAGACTCAGCTGCCTTTAGATCTGCCCCTCACCACATGCAGAGCAGAATGAAAAGCAATAGGCAGGCTGGGGCTCTGCAGAGGAATAGCAATGCTCATCCTTCCTACGTTGCTCACACAAAGGGGATAGGTCTGCCTCAGACATGCACAGAGTGAACCTGGAGCTTACTGGGTTTTATAGGGTCCCAACTCCAACAGGACAGGGAGCCACTAAGGGGAGTCCAGCTGCACCCACCAGTGCTCTATGGCACTCTGCCTGTCGCAGCCATGCAGTCGATAATTGCCTCTTGCAGGGATCCCTGTGTCTTCCCTCAAGACACTGATGGGTTTCTGGTGAGATCTATTATGCTACCAAGCTGAGTTGAACATGGATATCAAAAAAAAAAAAAGGATATTTTTGACACCTTAAATAAAGTTTTATGGTGAAAACCTGCCCTGGTTAAAGTCAACAGCAGAGCTCCCAAGGAAAGCTGTGAGCACAAGACCTTCAGGATGGCTGCAGGGATGGTTTCTGGCGGCTGTGGTTCCACCGGGGCTGCAGTGCATGTCTTGGCCATGGCACGCGATGAACACCCGCCAAGGCAATAACCCTGCCTCTCCCTGGACCTTGGGGTAGCACCTTTTATGAGATAGCAAAGTCCTAAGCTGTCTGATAACAAAATCTTTCCACTGAAAAGTGTAGAGGGAGTGGAGTTTCCATTTTGCAGAAGAGCTAATTTCAGGTGCCTCTCTTGACTGAAACTGCAACTGTGTTAAAAAAAAATAAAATGGGGGGGGAATAAATAAATAAATACCCCCCCTCCCAAGAGTGAAATCCTTGGAGACTATTTGGGGCAAACCAACGATGGCCTATTTAAAAAATTCAGAGCTAAAAGTAAGCCAGACAGCCCGCCTGCTTGCTGGAGTCTGAGTTACAAGCTGACTCCCAACACTGATGCTGCTTAGAATTAGCAGTTCCAGCGGGAAAATCGTATGTTGCACCACCCTGCTAAACTCCCCTGCTGAGGTATTTTTAATTGCTGTCCTAGCCAGATGACTACTGATGCCTGAATTAGTCCACCTAACCCTTGTCTGTGTACTGACAGGGGATGCAAGTCTGCCTTTGGGTCATCCCAATACAATGACCTCTAGTTCTCAGAAAGTTATGGAGAAGACTTGTGCATATTGTGTTGAGAAGATAGCTAAACATAATTTAGAAAATCAACTCTTGACACTGATGAATAATATATGGGACCTTAATGAGTAACATAAAGATACTTTGTGCCTCCTCCTTTGCTAGAAAAGTGTAAAATGGCCTTAAGGGAAAAGAGAGGAAGATCTTCAATTTGAAATTCTTTGCTATGAAAGGGAAAGTGCTTTACAAGTAAAATTAATATTTTGAGAAACGGTATTACATAAAAAGGTAGGAGAGATTAGTCAGCCAGTGAGTAGAGGTCATTATTTTGTCTGACAGAAGTCCAGAGCTCTATCGATTGACCTCCTGAAAACAGAGTATTTGTGGATAGCAGCGAGTGAAAACATTGCTTTCTTTGTCAGCACCAAGTAATCGCATGCTGCATTTAAAACCAGACTCCCTCTACAAGTAAACAGGTTTATGAGGCTGTGAAGTATCTTAAGCCCAGGAAGAATTCGCTTTACAGTTTAAAATACTCGAGCTGGGAATAGAACACGTTTTGGTGATCAGTCCAAGGGTTTAGTCAGCAGCCTGTGGGACTTGCTGGTAGCTGCTCCTCAACACTATCTCCCCTGAAAACCATCTGCATGCTAATGGTTAAGCCAGTAGAAAGTCGAGGCTCTCTTCTCACCACTGGAAATGGGTAAGTACTTAGCTCTCACCCTGGACTACTGGTAAATCTTCTCATTACCCAACCCATCAGTCTTCCTCATCCCAAAGATGGAAATAATGCTGGTGATTTTTAAAAAAGCCCTTTTTAACAATACATCTGTACTGATGTAAATTTGCAGTTTAAGAGCAAAGTGTTCTAATTTTCACGGTTTCTCTCGGATCGAAGCGGCAAACCATAGGTAGTCAAAAGCCCCCACATTAGTGTCAGTGAAGATAAGGACAGCTGGGCAGAAAACAGATGCGTGCTGACATAAAAAAGAAACACTCTTAAAATAAAATCACGTTATGGCAAGAGCTCTAAACAGAAGGCTGTGAGATGGGTGGGAAGCAGGGAGAAATGCATGCACTTTCTAGGGGGGCTAAGTGTGCTGCCATTGAATTCAGTACACCAATGACGTTGACTTCAGGTATGAAACATGGGCTGTCTACATTTTTGGTAGTAATTTGGGTTGTGTCACCTTTAAACTGCCTGTGAGCTCTTTACAGAGTCTGGCTACAGTTCAGAAGCCATTACAACCCAACTGAAACAACCTGGGCCTGTACAGCAAGGGAGGCTTGTTGGCATTTACAGTCAAAGGATGTGGGGCATTGATGGAAGTACACTGGCAAATTTATCAGTGGAAATCTAAGATTTTAGCAATCGCCAGCTATGTAATCCCCCAACTCTTGGCTTCTTGGCTATAAAGCACTGCCCTCATCTGAACTGAATGCTTGAGTACGTTTCAGGTCTGGTGTCACTTCACCCAGAGCACAACGGTGCAGAGACCAAAGATTCCAAATTATGAAAGAAGACTTCTGGGTTTAAGAGTGAATTACATCACCATGTGCTCCCTGTATTTTTTCTTATATTCTTTTCAGTCTAGGCTTCATTCTTAGAGAATGTTTTCTTCTGAAAAATAAAAATTAACAACCTCCCTGATCTTCCAATAGTACTTTATGGATATGAAATCTCCAGTGATACAACCAGTAGGTTAACTTCTCTGACATAACATTAAGTGTATTTCTTAACTTGCTGGGAATAGTGTGGGTAAGAAAAGTCAAAAGGAGAGAGATTAATGTCAGCCAGGCAAAAATGTCAAAAGATTAATTTCAGTAACCCATGTCTCTATTATGTGAAAGGATCCTGCCCCTTGTTGTGCTTGATGTTTCACCAGATGGTGAGATATGTACCTTTTGAATTTGAAGTGGTAAGTCTTAAGAAAACCGAAAATCTCCCTCATTAAAGCTGAGGCAGCACCACATCTATAAGAAATTTAAGGCGTGTAAGGACAAAAAAAAGAACAAGGGGTTTTAAAATGTACCTCTGTGGACATAAGTAATACCCCCCCAGGAGCTGGGTATCACATGAGCTCGCTGCTGATATAAATGCACGGAATGTTTTTGGGTGTGGTGCATATTTACATCTCTCTCTCAAAAAAAAAATGGTTATTGGGGCATTCAGCATATTTATGAAGTGGCTGGATTCCCCTTCCACCTCTCCCCATCTACTTACAGTTCCCTTTCAAGTACAAAACCCCCATTTTCTGTAACCTCAGCTTCCTGATGCAGCTGTTGTGATGTCAGTTATTTACGATAACAAAAGTGAGACAATGCCTGTGGTTTGCATGGCACAAAGACAACCTTGTTTCTGTGAAAAGGGACAATCCTAGTATGAGAAGCACAGGAGAGCCTATGAAGTAGGACTCTTCATTAATTCCACCATCTCCGTATGCAGGCTGCATGCTGCATTACCTCCAAGGCCACTGGCAGAGGGTTTTCCCCTTCCTATACAACTGTAACTCTTGGAAGGATGAGGCTTTGGAGCCAGGTATCTTGGAAAACAAATGGATTGCTAGTGAGTGTCGGGACACAAACATTCCAATACCGATTACGCATTCCATGGTCACAAGCAAGTCACTCTGCGCCTTTGCTTACCTGCCATGAAACTGTTTAATCATATTTAACTGTCTGAACCACAGAGGCAGTGAAACTTGCAGAATGCCAGTAAACTCCTGAGGTTACAGAGCAGCAAAAGCAAACAAGAAGCTCTTTACGCATAGCACGGTTAGTTATGAATGAAGAGTGTCAGCTTGGCTGTAGCCTAGAGAATGTCACTCACCTGCTATTCTTCCAATTGGCATTGCGTGGTCCTCGGGAGGAGATACAGACACCATGATGTGGTTCATATAAGCTAACTCTTCTCGGTGGGACAGGTTGATTGGTTTTACCTCCCTGTGTAGCCCATCCTCAGACAACCTTGGTGGTTTGAAATCGGAGTGCCTGGGGTTCAGTATCAAAGGATGCATGATAGGGCTGGGCATCAGCTGGATGACCCTGGTGTTCTCCTGGCGAGGGCTGGAGGGCTTTTGGAGCACCTCAGAAGGAGGCGGGCAGTGGTTGTTTTCTATCGGGGACACTGAGAGAGGATAGGGTTCTTGGTGGTTGTTCTCTTGATGATGCCTTGTACCCGACGCCCTGTCAGCTGGGGAGAGGTGACGGATAGTGTTGTCCATAGGGGACTTCAGTGGCCGCTGATCAGGATCTGGTGATGGACGGTGATTGTTGGTGATGGGTGATCTAGAACGATGCAACAGTTCAATGGTTGGGGGGTTGTGGTGGACTGTTTCTGTGGATGGTCTTGAAGGTCTCTGGACAAAGCTATCTGTGAAGAAAGAAAACCCACAAAAATACAGGTTGTCTGTACTGTGATCAAAGTGTCAAACTGCTACCTGGGCTGACTGGGTACTGCTGTCAGCTTGGAAATGTTTTCATTTTTGTGACCTACAGCTTCCCAGAAAAATGCCATATAAAGGCAGATATTTACTACTACACAGAATTAAACCAGCACTGTGAAAACAATCTCCTTCACCACCATGTAATGTCAGTTCCCGGGGAACTATGTTAAGAGAAATCTCATTTTGAGAAGCTGACTGGAACACACGTGAATAAACTAAGACCCGATCCAGCTGTACTGTGCTTCTGTGCAAATGCCCTGGAACTTATCTCCTGCCATTCATGTCTCTATATGTGGCTCCTGTTACTTTACTGTGACAAACATTGTAAGGTAGAGGGCAGAGATAAAAGGGGAACATGTCTCCAGGAAAATACTGGATAGTTAGTTTTAGATGGTAGAAGTTTGGGTCAAGGTAGAGAGTATCTTAGTCTGAAATATGAACTGGGTTATCTGAAAACCTCCACTGGTAGGAAGCTCATCCTGAAATGCCAGCTAAATTTGATCCCTGCTTTGATTTTAAGAGCATGTAACATCTTCATAATGGTGGTTTTGCCTTTTATTTAGCCTGTGTTGTCTACTGATGGGTTATCCCATATAAACGCTTGTATTTCTTCACCAGGAGGACTTCTAGCATCACTTCTGCATGAGCATACTTCCCCAACTGCAATCCCTGACAGCCGGAGGGAGATAAATCATGGCTCTAGGTCAGTGTCTTTGCATTCTAACGATCCTTTCACAAAATGAAATGCTTGACATAAACAGTGAAAACTTTCAGCTTAGCTAAGGCTGTCAATTTTGACTTGGGAAATTACTGACAAAGGAAACTACCACCACAACACAGTGACTAACAGGTTTTTATCTGAAAAAGCAAAGATCGAATTTCAGTGCTGTTTGTTGGAAGCCTTGGATGATAAGAGAAGGAAACTGCTGGGTACATGTCAACAACCAAAACAAGGAGCTGCCTATTTGTGGCTGCCTGTTTCTTCACTACATTTGTTCTGATCCTTTTTAAGAATTCTCTTGCTGTCTTGTCAAGGCAGCACTGAAGGTCCTGCTGGGGTGAAGACCTATGGGCTCCCACTGCCTTGGAATCCAGGCAAGCATCAGGAGAAGGATCAGCACTTACCCAGGGAAAGGTCAGAAAAGAAAAAGCTCTAGTCCTAAGAAAATGTAGTGCCAGGAGCTGACACAACTCCAACCCTTTTGCTTGCTCAGTGGGCTGTTCCTCTACACGAGGACACTAAAGTCTACAGGAAAACCTGAAAATTTAGGCAGAAACTTCATGGCTTATTGGTACACTTATTTCACACACACTTGTGGTCCCAGACAAGAAAAATGTATTCATAGAGCTATTTAAGGTACTTACTATGAAACAGCTGGAGGACATCAAACTCCAGAGCTATGCATGTTCTTGTTTAAACCCAAAGAGCTTTTTAAAATACTGTGTGGCCAGCTAATGGGGTATAGCCCAAATCATGTGAAGATCAAAGAGAAATTAATCTACAACTGTACCTACCTCTGTGGCTGTCTTTTCTTAAAGGCTCCTTTCTTTGCCACAACAGACAGAAAACCAACCCTGCAATTTTATTCAGTGTCCTATCTTCTACAGACCATCCACCCCCATCACTGTACATTTAAATGCACCGTGTTTATTCTTGGCCTGTAAATATAGACCAGATTATTGTATTGTTTGACCTATTTATTTCAAGTGCCTTAGCTGTGGGAAGCAGCCATCTTGAAAGCAGAAAGGAATGCCTTGCTGTGCTTTCCACTGAGCTCTCTGCAAACGACAGCTGGCTCTGAAAAGCTCTAAACAGAAGACGACCTATCTGTCTGCTCCTAAACCAGGGTGATCCTGAACCAAAACAAGGTGGAGGAAAGGTAGGGAGTACTCTTTGAAAAATAGCAAGAGGAAAGAATACAAACAGATACACACCAGCGTTCTCTTTCCTCCAATATCTTTCTTTTTAAATACTGAACTAAAGAATTCCCTCGTGGCTGAAGTTGCTGTTTACCACAAAACAATTCAAACTCAGCTCTAAGCAGTTCCACTGCCATGAAAGACCCTGAACAGAATAAAATCCTCCTCGCATTCATTCCTTGGCACATCCAATGACTGTAAGTTGAGCACATATGGTATATCATTTTCTGCAGGAACAGACTCACTCATCAGTCTGGCTCTTCATTCTGAGCGATCAACACTCTCTCCTAGAAGGGAAAGCTGTGAAAGGGAATGCAGCTCCCAGGAAAATTGCTGCCCTAGCTGATCCATATAGGGATAGGTGGGGCTGCGCTCTGGGAGTGAGCAATTGCTGGTGTGACAAGTCCAAAGATTGGCACTCTTTGCTTAGCTGTAAAAGAAGTGCAGGGAATGACAGTGTAAGCTTCCTGTATGGCATCCCATCGAATGACTCAGTGCTGAGTCAGAGGACCACTGGAGATGTAGGTAATTCACTCTCCATTGCTCATCCCTCTACGGGGACAGAGGCTAATGCCCACAGGGCAGATTCCAAGACAATGCCAATACATCTTGGAAATATCCTAAAGTGACAACTGATTTCAGTCAAACCCACTTCAACTAGCTAGGAAAAAGCCACTAGATGTAGATGTTGGTCTCATCCAATTCTGGATCAGCTATCTTAAAATGAAATCATTTAGAAGCAGGATCGTAAGTATATGATCTATTAGGAAATGGGCAAAAAAGCCAGCAGAAGAAAAGAGAAAGGCGACTGAAGTAAGGAAAAGATCCATTGCTTATAAGTTTGAATTGCTCCAAAAGAACACCTGACCCCTCTGTTACAGTCTGTGACTTAAGCAGGGTTGAGTCCTGCTTTACTAAGTTGCATCCAGCTGAGGGAAAATGTGCTACTTTCTTCCAAGTGACTCGGTGAAACAGGAAGAAAGGTCAAAAGACATAAATAAATTCACCTGCCTATAAATTCTTGGCACAGAGATTTTCTGACTGTGCGGTCTTGTGACAAGCAAGATGGAGTTTATTTTGCTCTTCTGAAGTTCCTCTCTCAGCAAAACAAGAACTAATTTTTTGTCATCATATAAAGAAAAGTTTTAAAATAACAGCACAGAGTTCTCTCAGCAAAAGCAGTGGTAGTAACAGCAGCTGGAGTACAGTGAGGAAGAAATCAAAGTTGCTTCTCAGTCATCCTGTGCTCTGACAGAAGTTGGTCTAGATTGCAGAGGACTTACGTTTCAAGAGACACGTGTGAAAGGCCAACTCAACATCCCTGTGAAATCCTCTCTAGAGTGAAAGCTGCTCCATATCTTTAATGTAGGGGTGTCTGAGAGGGCAGCTAGTATTTCTGTTTGAAATTTAGAAAGGGACCACTGGTAGGTAGAAGCCAAGCTTCAGGTAAAAATGGAGATTTTAGTAACAGTCTCTGGAAAGTGCCTGTCTTAATACAGTAGGCAACTGTCTCTTGCACAACTCTGCCAGTCCAACCTCCTCTGGATCTGCAGCACGCTCTTCTAATCCCAACTATTTACACAGCTGTGCGGCAACACTCTGGAGTGTCCTTATCCCACCTGCTGCTGTCCTGCTTTCGGCTTACTCTCGGAGTTTTGCTGGTGCCATTTGATTCTGGCTTGCTCAGGCCGGACCTGGGCAATTGGTACAGGTCCGAAAGTACCCCTCAGTCTTCTCTTGAAGTCCCACACTGAAGTGTGAAATGATTTCTGCACCTTTTCTCCATTTAGATGATACCCTAACTCACTTCTGTTCTCTTCTCCTGTTTACTTAAAAAATGAGTAACACTACTTTATCCTAGATTTTTTTTTTTTAATTGAAAAAGGGAATTCTGCCTGATGGTCCCATGGAAAGCACCTTTTAAAAGGCTTAGCCTTTATATTTTCCTGTTATTGAAGAAAACCAACAAGTACTTCAGTGTATATATTTTAAAAGAAAATAAACCCTCAGTTTTCCACTGGAGGAAGCAAACTTACATTTTGATCTGTACTAATAATGAGTTGAAGAAGCCCAAATCTGCAATTCCACAATTGTTTCTGTTCTGACAGGTATGGTACGTGTGGACACCACAAGAAGGCTAACTAATAACCTAAGCAAGTAATTCTGATAGTAAAACTGAGAAAAAAACTGCAGAAAAAAAAAACCAAAACTTCTTTTAATGTGAATTCCTCAACTGGCTCAAAAGCTGAGCAACATGATGGGCTCAGTGCTAGGAACTCTGGCATGATGCAGTGACAGACTGTCAGTTGAAGTGACTCTGAGTTAGATCTTCCTTTCAGAGGCTGCCTTCTCCCTTACTCTGCAAACAACTGCATCTAGTTGCATCTCATCTCCAGGATACCAAAATTCCTTGAAGCATCTTTGTCTGCCTAATTGGGAGTGGGGAAAAATGGAGTCAATAAAACTTTCTGGTATTTATTTAATCTGCATCTGGCATAGTTTTTAAGCAGGCTTTGGAAACAAGACAAAATAATAGAAGGTAACAGGAAAATGGACAGCTGATTCCCTAGACCAGTTGATTGTCCTAAAGCTATGGAGCCAAAGGGAGAAGAGTAGCTTTACTGAACTTCAGAGCAAGAAACTGATGTAATTCCTCACAGCCTTACCCTACTCATCTCTGTAATGGCTGCTCCCATAATAATGAGACAGAGTTACCTTCATCATGATTCTGGTGTAGTATGACCTCTGGCTGAGCATGGAGAGAGTTCCCAGGGTGGAAGAAAGGTGTGAAGAGCATACGAGCTTTCCTTTGCTTCAGGATATGCTGAAGGAGTTCATACAAAACATCACCTGAAAGACAAACAGCAGGAAAAAGGAAATGAAAACCTGCATGCTGCTGAGAAGACTCATTTAGACATCTGATGCATGAATTCATGGCTCATGGGTACTAATTTCAAAAATCCTTGCAGTAAAATCCTACATTTCACTGTTTTGCAAGCTTCTTCCCTGGAAATAAAAAAGAGAAAAGCTCCACATCACGCCCCTGTGTGCGACTGAGGGAAAATGGAAGAATGACAAGATGTGACTTTTGTTACTCCAATACAGAGGTTTTTTTCAGGCTTGCCCATCCAAGAGCTCTAAACCTTTACAAGCAGTAGTTAGTTCAGTGTCCCACCTTCTCACAGCCTCCGTTTTTTAGACAGGCACCTTAGGACACAGAATTGTTAAAGGCAGAGCTCATGATTTATGCAGTGAGTTGCTGGAAGCAAAGATGGTGCTCTTCTTTAATTACTGAACCATTTAGGCTTTACGTGGGGAGGAGACAGAAGATGCCATAAGGGCTCTCCATGCAACACTGCTGCCTCAAGGCCAGGGGCAGTGTGCTACTAAGATACTCCATTCTAGGAAATCCACAGGAGCAAGAACTCTTACTTTGAGAAGCTACTTTGGGTTGGACTCAAAGACTTGAAAGGAACCGAGAGATTTCACTATCCCGAACAACCTTGCTGTGGTGACAACTCCTGGATATACTCAAGTGCCTTAGGAACTCCTGTATGTCACTCTTGCTGTCATAGGCTGGACTCCTGAAAAGCCCAAATGGGATCCCAACGCTGGTTATTTCTAGCTACTAGAATCTTTCTGGAGCTCTCTCCAACAGGCAATATTGGACCACATGTACATTGCAGACTAAGGAAGAAAACACAGCAGACTTGGTCTGCACGAGCAAATATAATCTGTGAGCTGCTCTCCTATCACTCTTGCACAGAAACGTCTGCAACAAGCTGCACTGCACTGCACTGCACCAAGCTGACACGTTGCATGAACTGATCCAGATGCTTGTTTGTTTTTGGGCTGCAAGGAGGCTGCTCCTCACTTCCCCCTCACCAATCCCCTGGCATCAGGGGATCATGTCACCGCAATATCGAGATCAATGGACTAATTGTCTTATTTTGTGTATTTTGTTGTATTCCATCTTGTACTAATGCCCTTCTTCCACCAACACCTACATGAAACACGCAGGTACTCCTACATTCTGTCCGATGTAACCGGTTGCACATGCCAAAGTGAAAATGTACAACACAAGGTAGAAAATCTCTCGACTTTTAATCCTGCTTGCTCTCTTCAGTTTGTCATATTCCAGAGGAAAAGGTTGCAGCAATAAGATACTAACTGAAAAGGAACTTTGTGAAGTTTCATGTAGGAAACCTTAGATTTTCTGGGAGAGTTTTCTCAGGTGTGGTTTCTTATTAGGAGTTGTTTCTTTGAGATTGTAAGCTGTGCACTGTTCGTCTCTTGTCTCTATAAACTGCCAATGCTCTATTTATGGGCAAGGTTGGTGTCTTAGTGTGAAACAGTTAAAGCTATCCTGCTTTCCATAGTTCAGCTTCCTTTATTTTTAGTATCCTGGCTGCTTTTACTGTTTCAGCAGTGACTTTAGGGCATTTTTAAAAGGTGATTGCAATACCTGAAAATCTAATTAAAAACAAAGCCTCAAGAACCCAGTTACCTTTTCTCTGTTTAGTACATGAAAGGCTAAAAAGTGATTTTACCACATAATTTGCATTTTTGAATGCAACAGTGGCATAATCATAACTAGTGCTGTACCAGTCCAAGCAATAAGGTAGCAAATTTGTACCTCTTTTGATTTTGCCTGACAGACAGCGAAAGCATCAACAGAGCTGCCTGTCTTTTTCCTTAACAAAACAGTGATGCTTCTGCACCACTCAAATGCAGTAGTGCTAGTTAAGAAGTGTTTTTCACAAGCTCCATCTTCTGCTGTCTCCCTTCCCTGGCCAGCCCTCAATAAAGCGGGGCTGTGAGCCCACTTTATTCCTAGGACTGCTGTGGGGAGGGGGTGTAGGTCTCCTGGTTTAATCATGAGGAGAAAGGAAACAGCTTTTATGTAGCTATGGTCTTGAAAAACTTAATGCCTCTCCGGCAAACACTGTTTCACAGTTCTTAAAGTTCACGTATTGTTAATTTCTGGGAAGTGCTTAGGTAATGTTCTTTTGCCTACAGTCATAGAAACTTGTAGAGATTGACTCAGATACCCTCTGAAAAGTTTAATACCAGTGGGGAATACCTGGAGAGAAGGAGGAGGGGAAAAGCAAGGGTGGATGCCTTTAGTTTGGTTATTTAACTCCAAAGTTAGGTAAACAAAAGCTTAACCTTCTGCATGAAGTGAGGATTTGCAAGCCAGGGGCTCTTCTCTGGGAACACTCTATTCCCAGCCTAGAAACATTTTAATCTTACTCATTTCAAGTGCCCCTGCAGCACACAAGGGGAAGAGCAGGAGCATAACTCACAGGTAGGAAGGCGTTGGGATGATAAGGGGGGTTGCACGTAAGAGATTCAAAGGTGTCCCTTACAGTCCTTGCCCACTTTCAATACTCCTTTTGCCTTAAGCAGGGCTAATATTTTAATGAAATGATTCCAAGTGATGTTCTAGAATTTAAAAAAAAGTGTTTCTAGGCATCAGTTTTCACTGCTGCATTACACTGGCAACAGACATTAATGTTTGGCATCCCCTTCCATACAAAAATTAGTCCTGGATTTGAAGCACATACTTAAACCACTTTGTATACACTAAACATAAGCCACGGTTTGTGAGGCAGATTCTGCAGGAGGATGGTTGTGGGGGTGCATTCAAGAGAGCTGCCAAGCAGCCTGATGCGGAAGTAGTGGCACAGCTTGTTTATCAGCTGGATCCAAGCAGCACCAGCTGTACTCCTGCACCTAGTGAGCCTTGCACCAGAAGCCTCCTTACAGAAATTCTCTCACTGCTCAGTCCCATGTCTTTGATCACCTATGTTGATTGAATTACAAGCCTTTATATTTAACAGGAGTACCTTGTACGGTCATAAAAGAAAAGCTCACAACTCCTATTGAGTTAAACAACCCTGGCAAAGGAGGGCAGAGGCTTCCTCTGACTGTAGAACTGGAGCAGACACACCGCAGGGGATATAAATACAGACAGGCAACTTACACATTTCTAAATCTTCTTTGTGAATAAATGAAGACATAATTTGAGCAATAGGCAGACTGACTCACACACCTGTCTGTGCCGTGTCTTGGGCTGGACTCCAGCACGTGAGAGAACGCGGTAAAGAAAGCAAAGCCTATAGGGGCTATTAAAAAGAGGGAAGGTCCCCCAGGGAGGAGTTTTGCAGTCACTTTGAGCAGCAAGTCAGCCAAGCCAACTGTAAGGCAAAATGCTAATACGGGCTTCTTAAAGAGGCTGGAGCACCTGATTAACTTGCTGCTATAGTCGGGTGTGTGAAAAGATAAGCCTTTAGAGGGAAGAGCTGGAAGTCACGAAGTGCTGCCAGACAAGCTTGTTTTTTGGGAGTTCTGCAGGGAGTTTTAACTAGGAACAGTTTGGATGTTTGGGTTTGGATTTGTGTTCAAATTTACCTGCAACTCAGGTGTATCAGGACTTCGTTCTCTCTGTGTCCTTTTTGTCTTTGCCTCATCCAAGTGTTTCTGTCCTCCCTCTCCCCAGTCTACCTCAACAAATGTGACCATTTCCTCCTCTGGCCCTCTCCAGCTTTCACTGCAGCTCTCTCTTATCAGTCATAGCTTCTGAAAACAATCCTCACCTGAATGAGGAGACCTGTATCGGAAGTCCTCTTTGGTCAGGAGCAGCAGAGCCTTGCCGTTCATCTCAAACGTGTTGCTCTCGATTGGCCTCAACGAAAACTCCTTCTCCGCCCACCTCAGCCACTGTGCCACATCATCCCTGCTCCAGTAGACAGGCTGCAAACCTGTGGCAGGAAGAGACCAGAATTGTGTTACCAAACTGAGACAAGGCACAGGAATATAGGCGACCATCAGTGAACCCCCATAATGTGTAAGGTCTCAGGGGAAGGTGTAGGAGAGGAATGTCATGTTGATGCGGAATTACTTTAAGCACTGGACTGTGAAATACTTCATTAGTTTAAGCACCTTGGTTTATCAGCAACATGTTGAGTAACAAAAACTGCCTCAGCATCCTAAAAATAAGCATCTAGGACATTATTTCATTCCAGATTTCCACTGTGAAAAGGGAGTTTCCTCCAGCGGCTCCTTTCAAGGTGCAGAGCTGGCAGGAGGTAAAGTCCTTGGCCACATCCATCCTTGGTGTGTATCCCTTCCTAGAAGAGAGGCGTGCTCTCTTGTGAAGTCATTGATCAGGAACAACAAGTAGTCCAATGCAAGAGAGCTATGGCCCTACTCCCCTCTAGCTGGCTGGGGTCTGCAGGGAAGGGCTGCTTAACACAGACTCTGTAAGGCTGTGTCTGTGAGAGGTTATCAGTGCAGGCATGGCTGGGAAAGGGGGTATTCAGACTGGCCCACCCTCCTGCAGATGCTGTTAGGCCAGCAGATGCTCTTCCCAAACTGGACAGGAAAATGAGCACCAAGGCTGTGGGACTTTTCTTGCTGCTTCAGCTCACACTTCCTGTACAGGGATAAAATACTCCTAACCTAACTCTGTCTGTATGAGGGTGGTATGCCATTTTATAGTAAAATAGTGGTTATGTTCAGTTTGGGCACAGATTTTGCGGGGCTCCAAGGAGCATCTGGCACTCCTGTTCTCCCAGCCAGCTTGCGCAACATATCCAGCCTCCTGTGTTTACCCACAGGGGCCCAACCAAGTTACCACGAAAGCCAAAGACCTCTGCCCGTTTCCTTTACTGGGCACAGGCAGAGAGGCTTGGAAGGCGTGACAACCCAGTACCTGTTTTACAGACAAATTTCAAACAGCTTCCTTCCCCTGCAGAGAAGGCAGCAAGGTGAAGAGCTGTTTATACCCAGGTAGAAAGATTATCTCCAATCCACTGGGAGATAAAAGCTTTCTTTCCTTTTCCCCCTTGTAAGATGACTCACTGTTTGACTTGCTACAATGTGCGGGGTAGAAATGAAAGCTTTGCGCTGTGCATAGGAACATAAAATTTGCCATATCTGATCCAATCTCTGGTACACAGCCTCTGTCAGGGACTAATACCTTACGCTTCAGAGGAAGACGAACCTCCCTTCCTCATCTTGCACCTGGCTGATTGTATGCTGCACATGGGAAGAAATTTCCTTCCTGGCACAGCGTTCTCTGAGATCTGATTACCTTCCTCCTAACCAAGCACTAAAAGAAGCCAGGGAGAGTTGTACCGCTCTGTTTTGGTTTGGTTTTTACTTCTTTCACAGACAGGCAAGCCTTTTTTCTGTTTTAGCAAGAGGTCACATGCAGCAAATTGCACTCTGCTGCTACGCCAGATTCCCAGACAGGGGCTTTGGAAAGTCTCAGAGCCACAGCTGCATACAGAACTGTCTCCGTCAGAAAAGGGTTAGAGATCGAGCCTGAGAAAGGGTCAGAGCTGACCTTAAGAAAGGACATCTGCATGGCAGCGGCAAGAATTTCCAATGGATTTTAACTGCCCCTGTAGCACCGTGTTATGCGCCACACAGAAACAAGAAGTAGTATTTATTTATTTATGAAGGACTTAAATTCTCTTCCCCTCACTGAATTAGGGTCTGATTACTGGGGTTAGAATTTTCTGTAGGCCCTTTCTTTTTGAAGGGACTGGGTTGAGGTGTAGATCTGCTTAGAGACATAGACATTGTAATGTATTATGCCAGAGGGTGCTGAATACAGGTTTATTTCTGCAGAAAACAAACTCCAGACCCCAGGCAGCTGCTGGGCAGCATGCACACTGACTGCAGCTAAAAGAGAAAGAAGTCAGATGTGATGCAGCCAGACCACAGCATATGAAGAGGACTTAAAAGACCATCTGAGAAGTGCTCAAAATGCTCATGCATAGTTTCTTTTGCCTCCTCCTTCACCATGCCATGCAAGTAATAAATTGCCCAAAGGAGCACTGTCATGTGGAAATCTAACTGGACTTCTGATGTGCACTTCACAAAATGAAACACAACAAAACAGCGCTGGGAAAATCAAGCTGACATGGACAGAGCTATATGGTAACTTCACATGAGGTGCATGCTCCCTTAGAGATGGCAACGTAAGAAATAAATCACTCCCTGTACAAATATAAATCAGCATATTTTTACCTTTCATTCAACTAATACAAAAGTTCCATGTCTAAAGAGAGGTTTAGACTGATGGGGGCTAGACCTAGAACGGCCAAATTAAGCTCCACAGACTTGGACAAGACACGTGCTGTGCTGGCAACTCTGCAACAGACCCAACGCTTCACACTGCAAATCAGGTCTCTGCTGGGTTTCAGCAGCACCTCCGGAGCTTGCGAGCAAAGCCCTGAAGTAGTGTGACCTTGAACCACTTGGCTTCTAGTTACTGAGACTCAGCAAGCAGCCCGTCTAATTCAGCCTGGCTATAGGTAAAATGAGAGGCTATACATGCCACATGTCTCCACCCACGGGGCGATACCCTATTTAAATACTTAAGTTTTGTTTGGAAGACATAAGGTACCATAAAATAACTGCTTTTCCCTAGATGGAGTGCCTCTTCTCTCATTTCCCTCCCACCCTGCCCTGCTGCTTTCCTGGGGTTAGTGGGAAGTTAGTTTCTCCACAGACCCCTCTTCAGTCACCTCTCCAGTCACCTCTCCATCACACGCCTGTTTGCTTTGTGAGGCTAAACCAGATCAGTTGCAGGAGGCTCTTCTGAGGGTGCAGACCTGTGGTGATGACGTGCTTCAGAAACTGCCATTCATAAAATAATTCTTTCATGGGCAGCACAGCTTTTCCCTAACCTGTATCCTACCTTCTTTGCCCTTTCTTAAAAAGAAGCATTTGATTTTGTGAAAACAAGGCCATGAGAGAGTTGGCTTTGCAGCTGAAGGGATTTTAGAGCACAGCATACATAGCTATCAGTCGGTCCTGGAAATGCTCTCCTATACTCTGCATGAAAGAAAAACTAATCCTGCTTAAGCTTTTTTTTTTTTTTTTTTTTTTTTTTTTTTTTTTTTTTTTTTTTGGTTTTTTTTTTTTTTTTTTTTTTTTTTCCTTTTTTTTTTTTTCTTTC